>JABVMC010000034.1:307500-365000 GCA_013358685.1 Antennarius maculatus | reverse complement strand
CCTGCCTCACGCCCTGAGACAAGCCGGGATGGGCTCCAACTCCCTGTGACCTGGGCAAGCGGATGGAGCGGGTTGAGAAAATGAATGAATGAATGAATGAATGAATTTAGGCACCTCTGCGATCATCACAGTTTTTCTGTTACAAATGACCACAGCCCCCCATCAGAGAAGTGAAAAGTCATGTGGCCCCCACAGGAAAATGTTTGGAGACCCCTCGTCTATATACTCTGAGAGGAAGTTGCAAATAAAGGAAGCAGACCTGCTCTTTTCACAGGGTCTAGTTGAAGAAGATGTACTTTATTGATCCCCTGGGGGAAATTACATTTGTCACTTGGGTGTACATTCTTTGTGTTAGTTTTTCACAGTCAGTATGAACAGGCCCCTGAAACAACCACAGCACACAAAGGGGCCTGCAAGCATGCAGTGAGTACATACATACATGACAACACCAAACTGTACATCGATCCATGACGGGATCCAAGCAAGTTAAAGTCAGTCAGTCAGTCATTTTCTTAACCCGCTTAATCCGCTTACGCAGGTCGCGGGGGAGCCGGTGCCTATCCCGGCAGTCTCAGGGTGTGAGGCGGGGGACACTTCGGGCACGACGCCAGTGCACCACGGGCAAGTTAAAGTTCCCTCCAATAATGAGAGGGTGACGGTTTAGACCAGGAAGGATGCACAGAACATGTTGGAAAAAATTATCTCTATTGGGGGCATAGACGTTTACAAAAGTAACAAATGTGTTAAATAGTTCACCTGAGACAATTACATATATACCGGCCGTTTTTGTCTCCTACAACTTGGTTGGGGACAAATGTCATAGTCTGATCAATTAGAATAGCCTTCACCTGAAAAGATGAGTGAAAAAGCTGCCCCCTCCCCCAACTTTTGTTGATGTGACAGTGATCACGCTGATGCAGGTGAGTCTCTGGTAAGAAAGCAACACCGGCTTTACCTGTCTGAGATGGGAGACGACTTTGTTCATCTTCACTGGATGTTCAAGCCCTTCACATTCCAGCTTACAAATTTAAGGCTGCATCTCATTGGAATTCTTATTGATACTGTATATCAGAGCAGCTGATATACAGTATCAATAAAATAAAGAACCAATAAGATTGAGATTAGTAAAATTAAGATTAACAAAATAAATCCCCTCCTTCTTCAAAAAAGTAGCACCACCCAACAAAATTTCATTGTTATCTCAATCAATCAATCAATTAAGTTTTATTTATACAGCACTTAATCACATCTGAAGACATTTCAAAGCACTTAACAGATGAAAGCCAACTGAACCCTCCAGAGCAGCATAAGTGACGGTGGCGAGGAAAAACTCCCTCATTGAGGAAGAAACTCCGGGCAGGACCCAGGCTCTGGAGGGCGGTCATCCGCCTTGACCTGTTGGTTGGGAAAAAGAAATAAACTGGGAACAGAGATAGGTCAAGGAAAAGAGACACACAGAGAGAGAGGGTGTCATCGGCCAGATTGAGTTTAATGTCCATCGTGATCTGTTGCTGAAGTGGGGGCGGGATTTCCAGGCCTTTTCCTGTCTTCCATGCGTGTTCCTCACCAATCAAAACCCCTGAAGCTGCTGATACACACAGCAACAAGCTACCTAAGACACACTTTCGTCCACCTGGATGCAATCCGATTGCCCCGGTTTTGAACCTGGATTCCCCACAAAATTACATTAAAGCTTTCAAATGTGTCTTCAATTGACAGTTTGGGAAATTATATAATGAAGAGTGAATACTGTATTCATGCTGAGTTTAAGTAAAACAAATGAAATAAGTAATCAAAAAATAGGATGCAAATGATAAAGGAGGAGCCAAGAAAAGCTCTTTCAACAGGAAGCATGCACTAATAAGAACAGGTGACATGCCAGTCTTTTGTACCAAAAACTGAAATATTTTTCTTCAGATACTTCACCTTGGGAAATATCAGAGAGCAGTGCATGTTTCTACTACAAGATGGCAATTCTTAATAACTAATTAGCATTGGTCTGGTTAAAGGTAAGCAGGAGCTAACCAACAGTTAAAACAAGCAAATAGAAACCAGCAAAAAGATTTAGATAGAATTAGCAATCACTATTGTGCTTGAAGGATTCGACTACCAGTACTCTCGATTACAAACTGCACAAAGGCTAGTCGTCTACTGTAAATTAACAGAGCTGGCTAAAGCAAAGTTAGGAGGGATGCTGCCGCTCCAGATACTCCCTAGCCTCCTTCACTGATTTCAGCAAGTGCTTCTTACCGTTCATTAACACACTGCGGAGGCGTGCAGGGTTTAGAAGAGATGGCATAAGTCCTCTATTGTAGAGGGTAGACATGACATCTCGATACTCCTCTCGTTGGGCCAGTACTTCTGCTGAGTAGTCCTCATAAAAACGTAGCCGCTGGCCTTAGTATTCAAGCTCCCCTTGCTTACGAGTCTCCCACATGAGTCCCTCCTTCATCTAGTACTTGTGAAGCCTTGTTATCACCGGATGTGGTCGTTCCCCCTCCTTGGGTTTGGGTGCCAGACTGCGATGGGTCCTGTTGATCTCTGGAGGGGTTGGCAGTACCTGCTGCCCAAACAAACACAGCAGACCTGTTTAGCAGGTCTGCTATGTTTGCCATAGTCAGACTACTCTCTCCAATGGCCTTTTTTAAGATCTTTGAAGCCATACTACAAATCGTTTTATCAATCAATCAATCAATCAATCAATCAATCAATCAATCAATTAATTTATAAAGCGCTTTTCATACAAAGTGAGTATCCCAAAGTGCTTCACATAAAAACAATACAAAACCAGTTTACACAAGAAATATCCCCCACATCCCCAACGCGCACAAACACACATGCACACATACACAAACAAACACACATGTACATACTCACACACACTAATTTAAAAACCTCACAACATAGAGGAAACGCTGTCCTACACTCGTCACCTTGAAATGAGGAAATACCAGAGAGAAGTTAATCGATATTGAGATAAAAAATGACTACAGATCAAATATGAAACGACTGTATAGATCAAATATGAAAACCCTCTGAAATTATGTTTAATCTAGATAAAACGTTCTAGGGCCCTGTTGAACTAATATCTGGCCGTCCTCACCTGTTCAGGTAGACATTGGAACTGCTTTTAGAATACGTTGTCACTGAAAGGGTACAGTTTACATTATAGTTCTTGGTGAGCCAAGGGGTTCATTTGCCATGGCAGTCATAATGATAGATTGATATGTGATTTTACCTTAATATATTTGAACTTTATTTATTAACACAAATCATTAGGGAACCAATTTTCATTTACAATAGTCTTCTTCTTTTCCTTTTGGCTTTTCCCTTCAGGGGTTGCCACAGCGAGTCAATTGCCTGTCATGGATGAAAGTTCTTCCTGCAGGAGCTGGGGCTGGATGGTGATGAGGGGGCTCGAGAAGTTGAAGAAGAGCATCTTCACGGAACAGCCCCCGTCGTCCAGGTAGGAGAGCGCACGGTGGAGGAGGTGGAGGAGACCACCTGTGGTTCCACAGATGGTCTCACGCGCAGTCTTACGATCCGCCGTCAGCGTTACGTAGATGGCCAGATTGACGACGTGTGAGAATTCACGTGTCACGTAGAAGGGCCTGATGCTAACAGCTGTTAGCTCCAGATCTTGGTTAGACAGCGTTTGTTTCACAGTCACGTGTCCTGGGTGACCCCATCTGTTGTTCGTACAACTGATCAGTCCAACTTTTTTCTTCGTCCCAGTGGTGTTCATGTCCCAGTCTGCTCGTACCGAGGAGAAGCTGGTCAGTTTGATGTCAGCATCGGTACGAAGTCTGTCAGCCACGTCTCAGAGAACACAAACAGGCTGGTCTCCCTGTCCTGCACAGCGCCATCAGTTTGTCCACCTTTTTGGGCAGCGAGTTTCCATAATGACCGGTGGAACTGAGGGTCTGGCCCGCCAGCGGCTTTAGCCGTTAGCCGTGGCTCTAGCCGTTAGCCAAGCCTGTTGCTGCTTAACCCTCAGGATCCCCCTGTACCTCCACTGGAACTCAGCAGGGGTAAGATTGCAAACCCCAGGTTCTCCTCTGACCTTGAAGGACAGCATTTTCTCGTTAGAGTACCTCAGCACAGTGCTGTCCTTTGTGATTAAAAGACGTAAACAGTATAGAAGATTAAAAACAAAGCAAAAAAAACCCCCCCACAAAAACACAGAACACGCTACAGAGAAGATGAAAGACCTGCGGCCCGCTTGCGCGTGTGCAGAATAACGTGTTAGGTGTGCATTGTTCTTGTATTGATTCTTGTATTGATTGTATTGATTCTATAGTTCTGCTGAAATGACCAAAACACATGCATCTCTGGGTGATCAGGTCAATTTGTCTTTGTATTGGGTAACCCTGTATTGATAATGCTCATCATAACCCTGTCAAGGCTAGCAGTAAATGACTCTCTCTTTATCCTTAACACTGGGTGCTGATAGGATTGTATGTCAATGCAAATATAAAATGAAGAAAATGAATGAATTCATGATGGACGGCTGCTGTTGAATCTTGTCTGACAGTGAAGAGGAGCTCTTTGTCATCTGATGCCTTGAGAATGGAATGAACTACCAGCAGTCCACTAGTCTCCGTCTGTACTGACCATTTCACACGTCAATCTACATGTCCACCCTTCTACATATAGCCTGTTCATTCTATATCAGCTAGCTGTCTTCCAATGAATGCCGATTAGTCAATGAAAAGCCTTCACAGCATTCTTTTAATTATACAAGACACTCCTATATTCCTAGCTAATCCTCCTGGCTCTGGTACTACCTCACAACCAGTTCACAGTGTAAGACGACGTGGGACTGGCAGGTCTGTTCCATCTGGTGTCCTCCGTTTTCATTGTTTCCAAGCAGAGATGCTCTCTCCAGCCATTACCAAGTTACTGGAATCCCTGGACGACATCCAAAAGGAGTCCTTTAGAACACACACACACACACACACACACACACACACACACACACACACACACACACACACACACACACACACACACACACACACACACAGACACCAGCCTTCCATACCATGAGACTCAGTAATTCTTGCTGTCAGCGGCCTCTTTGTTTTTGCAGACATCTAACTTCTTAACAGGTGACTGAGTGACCCTAGTCTGAAGATTAACTAATTTCTTTAACTAGTCTGAATTGCATGCCACATTCACTACTGTCTCTGCCATGACTAGAAAGTGTGTGTGTGTGTGTGTGTGTGTGTGTGTGTGTGTGTGTGTGTGTGTGTGTGTGTGTGTGTGTGTGTGTGTGTGTGTGTGTGTGTGTGTGTGTGAGTGTGTGTGTGTGGACATAAGTTATCTTGGGCCACTAGTGTGATTAAACACCAGTGAAGGTAGAGTTCTCTGAAACAGCAGGGCTGATGTGTTAAAGGTAAATAGGAGACAGTGATCCCTCGTTCTCTGCGGTAATACGTTCCAGGAACCACACACCATTGAGGAATCTGCGATCAAGATTGCGATCTATTTATCTTATTATTCAGGGAAAATTAAATGTTTGTGAACCCCCCCATACTGATATTAAACCACCTTCTCTCTGTATTACCTTTAACACACTCTGATAGACTGTTTAAAGCACTTTTGTGTCTCACGGAAGTCAGAGACTCTCAGAACGCAGCGCACTTCAGGATGCCGTCAGCCAATAGAAGGTGTGTACGGTATCATGTGACTGCCTACTAAAAGTCTGCGATGAGGTGGAGTTACAATCGTTGATGCGCGATCGCTCACTGTATACTGATTTGCTAATCACCAGTGTATAGCACTAACCCTAACCCACATGAAAGAAAAACAAACACAAAAGCTCACTTTCACACCTAATCTGGTAGCAACCACCTAACCTGCAGCCATGGGAGAACATACAAACTCACAGACCCGAGTTTTTGCCTCCGCAACTACTCGAGCTGCAGTACGCCTGGCCTGCCTGTACCTGTCCGCTGCCTCCAGAGTCCTACAATTCATCAAGACTTGATAGGACTCCTTCTTCAGCTTGACGGCATCCCTTACTTCTACCCCCGAACCCGGCGGTAACCACCGGGTTCGGCGGTTACCGCCGCGACAGGCACCAGAGACCTTGACACCACAGCTCCGAGCAGCCGCTTTGACAATGGAGGTGGAGAACATGGTCCACTCTGACTCAATGTCCCCAGCCTCCTGCGGGATCTGGGAGAAGCTCTCCTGGAGGTGGGAGTTGAAGACCTCACTGACACAGGGTTCTGCCAGATGTTCCCAGCAGACTCTCAAAACACGTTTGGGCCTGCCGAGTCTGTCCGGCCCCCTGCACTGCCAGCAGATCCAACTCACCACTGGGTAGTGATCGGTTGACAGCTCTGCCCCTCTCTCCCCCACGAGTGTCCAACACACACGGTCGGAGGTCTGATGATACGACAACGAAGTCGATCATCAACCTCTGGCCTAGGATGTCCTGGTGCCATGTTCACTTATGGGACATCCCCGTGGTTGAACAAGGCGTTCGTTATGGACAAACTGTGACTAGCACAGAAGTCCAATAACAACACCACTCGTGTTCAGATCGGGGAGGCCGTTCATCCCAATCACCCCTTTCCTGGTCTCACTGTCATTGCCCACGTGAGCGTTGAAATCCCCAAGGAGAACAATGGAGGCCCCAGTCGGAGCACTATTCAGTACCCCTCCCAGGGACTCCAAGAAGGCCGAGTATTCCGCACTGCCATTTGGCCCGCAGGCCTAAACAACAGTGAGACACCTGTCCCCAACCCAAAGGCACAGGATCGCGACCCTCTCGTTCACGGGGGTGAACTCCAACATATGACGGCTGAGCTGTGGGGCCACAAGCAAACCCACACCAGCCTGCCGCCTCTCACCTTGGGCAACACCAGAAAAGTGGAGAGTCCAGCCCCTCTCAAGGGTTTGGGTTCCAGAGCCCAAGCTGTGGGTGGAGGTGAGCCTGACTATATCTAGTCGGTACCTCTCAACCTCCGTCACAAGCTCTGGTTCCTGTCCCCCCAGCAAGGTGACATTCCGTGTCTCTAGAGCTAGACTCTTTGTCTGGGGATTGGGTCGTCGGGCCCCATGCTGACAACTGCCACCCAATCCACACTGCACCCGTCCCCTACGGTTTCCTCGGCGGGTGGTGAGTCCACTGGAGGTTGGGCCAATGTTGTCCTTTCAAGCTGAGCCTGGCCAGGCCCCGTGGGCCCCACCTCCAGGGTGGGGCCCCGGTTGTGTCATACCGGGCAATGTCACAGTCCTTGATATTTTTGTCGTCATAGGGGTTTTGCTACTGGTCTTAGTCTGGCCCGTCACCCAGGACCTGTTTGCCAACGGAGACCCTAGCAGGAACATAAAGCCCCCGACAACATAGCTCCTGGGATCATTCAGCACTCAAACTTCCCCACCACGATAAGGTGGCAGTTCTCGGGGGGAGAAAAAAATTCAATTGTTTGTAAGCTTAAATGAAATTCGTATTACCCAAATTTTATTGAAAATGCACTCAGAAATGTATTATAGTACTGAAGTGGGAATTGTTATCTTCGGTTTAGTGTTACAACCCATCTACCTGAGGGGGAAACAACATATAATTACCCAGGTCGATTAACGGGTAAAGTGATTTATCACACATTAAGACTTTCAGACTTGATTAGCAGAGATTAATAAGGACAAAGAACAAACCAAAGAGAGGGCTAGTGGGTGTTGGGAACTCAGAACTGAAATGCCCAAACAACTATAGAAACAAACTATCTTCATCAGTCTAGCTTGAACAGAAAAAACACCCCTGTACCTAATGCTTCTGCAATCACTAAAGTGCGTCAAAGAAACACATGAAAGCTGTACCAATAGTCTCTAAACGGTCAGAACAAGAGGTGAGTTGCCACACATCGATAAGCCGCCCTCAAACTTACGAGGTGTGGAGGATTCAAACAGGAGGAATCCTTGGTATTGGCCAGGTGGAAAACTGATGCTCCAATCTGGCTAACAGGCTGCAGCAGAGTCCAGGTGACCGCACCAATCATCTGAGCAGACCTCAGCAGGGAGGACGGGGCCAGGAGTCCAGTGAAACACCCATTGTAGGCGAGCAACCAAGCACACGAGGCCAGTGGAAGCTCACACAGGGAGAGAGGCAACAGGTGAAATGGAAGAACACAGCCGCAGTATTTCACCTGGACACACGCTAATTCCACTGACGTCATTTCCTGACTGACATTGTGTATTTTGGTGTCTATCTCTGTAGGATCTTGAGAAGACAGAAGTGTTTTGGATGAACATAGAACACTTTACAGATAAGGACACAGGTATATGGATTCTATGTCAAAGACACTTTTCAATAAATACACCGCCTTTAGCCACAGGAAGAGCTGTACATTTGCACTCTATGTAAGGGAGAAAGCCTTTTGTGGCAATTATTTGTTGATATGAAGTCATGGTGATGTTTCCACGTCACTGGTTGAGGATGTGCAACCACTGGGTGCTCACAAGCACACAGCAACAACAAATAATATTGTAATCCCCTTCACAGAGTGTGTAAAGTAAGATGACCCTGATTATAACCAAATATGTAAAAAGGTCAAGTTTTTTTAAAACTATTATCAAATATCAAAGCAGCCAAAACAATATAATCACTGACAAGAGAAGTGAAATATATTGGCTAACAGTGGCGGGTCTATATCAGGAAGCGGGTTAACAGTTACATGTACATGTACAAATGTATGTAAACGTACAGTCGTGGAGCTGACTGCCACAATAAAACTTTGATTAGAAGGTTTCAAATGTCTGAATCCAGTAACAGACATAAAAAGCGATGATGTTGAAGACGCGTTGCAGACAGCAGGCTCGTGTGAACAGGTCCAACAATTATGGAATAAACCTGGCTGTTCCTGCATTATATTTAGTGGCATTCATTTTTCCAGTGCATGGCTCCAAACAATTCTAGTTGTCCATTGTTGCTCTGACTGAGGTGATGCTTAAAATAAGTTGAGGGATGCCTACATTTGTGTCCAGTTAGATGAAGAACTAAAAATTATTTAAGATTTTTAATCTTTGTGTTTTAATGTTTGCTCTGGCAAGTACGAGTTAAAGTTTTTGTTTCCGTCTCAGCAGTGAAGTAGTGATGTTACTGTTCTCGTAAAACATTGTCAGACTGGTGTGTTTGTGTCCAGGTCAAGTCTGACTTTGTAGCCTCGGTATGCCAGTGGGCTTGACAGGTCTCCTGTGGGTTCTCTCTAATATGTGCTAATTGCATTCCATCCTCGCTGGTCGATCGCCAATAGAGTGAATGTGCCTGTTATTATGGTGGAGCCCTGGAGTCACAGGCCGCTTCCTCCAACCGCAAAAAACTGAGACAAGCTGTCCCAAAGCAAAGCTCCTGGGTTCAGGAGGACTGGAAATAAGTTGGAGAAATAATTCTAACGGGAATACTGATTTAAATTTGTAGTTTACTATAAAGTGACAATATCTGGGGAGTAGTGATGAAGATACAGAACAGAATTGATGCATTGCCATTGTCCAGATTTTATACTAACAGGGTCATTTCCTATAAGTAAATTAAATTGAGGACATTTTCAGAAGAAAGAGCAACAGAGGTGCAGCTGCAAAGAAGAGAGATTGCTGCTCGAGTCAAGTTTAAACAGTCCGTTGCAATAACGGTAAAATTACGCAGGTAAACTGCTTGAATAATAGTCTATTTAAAATAAAAATTATTTATTTTACAGCGGCGCAGTCCAGCGGGGGGGGGGGGGGGGGGGGCACACATGGCAGCTGCTGAGAATGAAGTATTAAAACATTGTTCACACAGGTCAGACTTCATCATCTCATTGGGGATCCTCCTCATCCTCATTATGTTTGATATTGTACAGAAAATATTAAGAGGACGTTTGACTGTTCAGTTGTTTGATCACCAACAAAACGCTCTTTACACACACATAAATGTACTCTCATCTACATCAAGTTCTGTTAAATAATGAAATCTATTTAAGCTAGGGGTGTCAGTTTAACGCGTTAATTAGATGAATTAATTACGCTGCAAATTAACACGCTAAAAAAATTAACGCAACTAATCATGAGTGGCAAGTCATTGTGTTTTTGTAGATCTGGAGAAAGCTTATGACAGGGTGCCCAGAGAGGAACTGTGGTATTGTATGAGGAAGTCTGGAGTGTCAGAGAAGTATGTTAGAGCGGTGCAGGACATGTATGAGGACTGTAAGACAGTGGTGAGGTGTGCTGTAGGTGTGACAGAGGAGTTCAAGGTGGAGGTGGGACTGCAGTCTTCAGTCTACATGTACCCTGGGAAACCCTGGGTTTGTGGAATAAAACCTGCTCCCGACCAGGTTAGCTTCAGAGACTCTGTTACCACGGTAACAAACCCAGAGGTTCAGTTTACTTCACTTCATGAAACAGGTCAGGGTTACAGCTCTAACTCTGGGTTAAGTTACGTCCCTTTGTCACGCTGGAAACCCTGGTTTTCCCTGATTTCAGGGTTAACTTACCCAGGGTTTAACTAAACCTGCTTTGTGAAACGGCCCAGTGTCTATTGTTTTTGATGTCCTCCCTCCCAGTATGACGTATTGAGATCTTTTATGTAAATAACTCTGTACCCATTCTAGTGCTGTACCCCTGAATCCTAATTGTTCCAATTTCTCAATTAGAATTTCATGATCAATTGTGTCAAAAGCTTTTTTGAGGTCAATAAAGATTCCTATGGAGAACATCTTTTGATCCATGGCATCAGTAATGAGTTGAATTGTTTGTGTCAGCGCTAACGCAGTGGAATGATCCTTCCTGAAGCCGTACTGACTACAGTCAAGGAGATTGTGCTTTGTTATGGATTTATCCAGTCTGTTATTGAACAGCTTCTCTAGGATTATTGATAACTGTGTTTGTATTCCCGCGACCCGACCTCGGATAAGCGGAGGAAGATGGATGGATGTGGTTGTATTGAAACAGGTCTATAGTTTGTAAATAGAAATTTCCATCGCCGTTCTTAAATATAGATACAACTTTGGTGATTTTCATTGTGTTAGGAAACAGTTTGAAAGGACAGATTACACGTGTGTCAGTGGTGATAGTATCCTGTCCAGTATGTCCTTGATTAGCTTCATATCAAATCCATTCACATCAGTAGAAGTTGTTGCTACGCATTGACCAGGTGTCTCATCTCTCTGTCCTTCACTGGCGCCACAAACATTGAGTTGTGTTTCCTTCCTCCAGTGTCGTCTAAATAATCCCAGTGTGAGACAGGAGTGTTTTCTACCAGCTCAGGACCGACAGCTGCTTGTTCTTTTATCTGTCCTTTGTATATCATATTCTTTTTTTTCGACAGGAATTTATCAGTCATGTAGTCATCCATGGGTTCTTCATTCCTTTTCTTTACCGAGCCGCGCGTATTGTATCAATGACATAGTGATATGTTGTGTTAACATCCTCAGCAGTGTAAACATCAGACCAGAGGCCTGTACCACAAAGCTGGATTAACCTAGCCGGGCTTCCTCTGACTTATCTGGCTTCACTTACCGAGACACCCCCCCTCCGGATGTTCGGTACCATAAAGCCGGCTATCAACTCACTAATTCAGTTCAGACGTGTCCACTCTAGATCTGTGCGCGCTCACGTAAAAAGGGCGGAGTTTGCTGCATGCGACCAATCACAAACATGCAACAAACCGGCCCGAGCCGCATATTTCACAACGGAGGAGCGAACAATAATAATCAATAAATACAATCAATACAAATCAATAATCCAGGCTAAGAGCAACACAGTTGCAGCTGCCAAACGGAGCAAGGATTGCTGGGAAAACATGTCCGACTGTGTCGATGGAAGTTAGTGTCATTCTAATAGTACTTCCCCACTATGACTGCACTTGTATATCTGACTACAGTAACGTGTGTGTGTTCCATAAATGTGTGTGTGTACCACATTTTTCGTTATGGCATGTGATTGTAGCCCCCCCCACTTTATGAATAGGTCTACATACTGTGTTCTCCCCCAGGTTTTCAGCATCGCCGACAGAATACATAAAAGTACCAATCAATCAATCAATCAATCCATCTTCTTCTTTTCCTTTCGGCTTTTCCCTTCAGGGGTCGCCACAGCGAATCAATTGCCTCCATCTAACCCTGTCCTTTGCATCCTCTTCTCTCACACCAACTACCTTCATGTCCTCTTTCACTACATCCATAAACCTCCTCTTTGGTCTTCCTCTAGGCCTCCTGCCTGGCAGTTCAAAACTCAGCATCCTTCTACCAATATATTCACTATCTCTCCTCTGGACATGTCCAAACCATCTCAGTCTGGCCTCTCTGACTTTATCTCCAAAACCTCTAACATGTGCTGTCCCTCTGATGTACTCATTCCTGATCCTATCCTTCCTGGTCACTCCCAGAGAGAACCTCAGCATCTTCATCTCTGCTACCTCCAGCTCTGTCTCCTGTCTTTTCCTCAGTGACACTGTCTCTAGACCAAACAACATCGCTGGTCTCACCACAGTTTTGTACACCTTTCCTTTCATTTTAGCTGAAACTCTTCTATCACACATCACACCTGACACTTTTCTCCACCCATTCCATCCTGCCTGTACACGTTTCTTCACCTCTTTTCCCCACTCTCCATTGCTCTGGACTGTTGACCCCAAGTACTTAAAATCCTCCACCTTCTTGATCTCTTCTCCCTGTAACCTCACTCTTCCACTTGGGTCCCTCTCATTCACACACATGTACTCTGTCTTACTGTGGCTAACCTTCATCCCTCTCCTTTCCAGGACAAACCTCCACCTCTCTAGCTTCTCCTCCACCTCGTCCCTACTCTCACTGCAGATCACAATGTCATCTGTAAACATCATAGTCCATGGAGATTCCTGTCTAACCTCATCTGTCAGCCTGTCCATCACCATAGCGAACAAGAAGGGGCTCAGAGCTGATCCCTGATGCAGTCCCACCTCCACCTTGAACTCCTCTGTCACACCTACAGCACACCTCACCACTGTCTTACAGTCCTCATACATGTCCTGCACCGCTCGAACATACTTCTCTGACACTCCAGACTTCCTCATACAATACCACAGTTCCTCTCTGGGCACCCTGTCATAAGCTTTCTCCAGATCTACAAAAACACAATGCAGCTCCGTCTGGCCTTCTCTGTACTTCTCTATCAACATCCTCAAAGCAAATACTGCATCTGCAGTACTCTTTTTTGGCATGAAACCATTCTGCTGTTCACAAATGCTCACTTCTGCCCTTAGTCTAGCTTCCACTACTCTTTCCCATAACTTCATTGTATGGCTCATCAGCTTTATTCCTCTGTAGTTGCCACAACTCTGCACATCTCCCTTGTTCTTAAAAATGGGCACCAGCACACTTCTCCTCCACTCCTCAGGCATCTTCTCACTATCTAAGATCCTGTTGAACAACCCAGTCAGAAACTCTACTGCCACCTCTCCTAGACACTTCCAAACCTCTACAGGTATATCATCAGGACCGACTGCCTTTCCACTCTTCATCCTCTTCAGTGCCCTCCTCACTTCATCCTGGCTAATCTTTGCTACATCCTGGTCCACAACAGTCACTTCTTCTAGTCTTTGTTCTCTTTCATTTTCCACGTTCATCAACTCTTCAAAGTACTCTTTCCATCTTCCCATCACACTGCTGGCACCTGTCAATAGACTTCCATCCCTATCCTTAATCACCCTAACCTGCTGCACGTCCTTCCCATCTCTGTCTCTCTGTCTTGCCAGCCTGTATAGATCAGTCTCTCCCTCCTTACTGTCCAACCTAGCATACAAGTCATCATAAGCACCTTGTTTGGCCTTTGCTACCTCTACCTTCACCTTACGCTGTATCTCCCTGTACTCCTGTCTACTCTCCTCAGTCCTCTCAGTGTCCCACTTCTTCTTAGCTAACCTCTTTCTTTGTATACACTCCTGTACCTCCTCATTCCACCACCAAGTCTCCTTATCTACTTTCCTTCCAGATGACACACCAAATACTCTCCTACCTGTCTCCCTGATCACATTAGCTGTAGTTGTCCAGTCATCTGGAAGCACCTCCTGACCACCCAGAGCCTGTCTTAACTCCTTCCTAAAGGTCATGCAATACCCTTCCTTTGTTAGCTTCCACCATTTCGTCCTCTGCTCTGCCTTTGCCCTCTTCATCTTCCTCACCACCAGAGTCATCCTACACACCACCATCCTATGCTGTTTGGCTACACTCTCGCCTACCACTACTTTACAGTCACTGATCTCCTTCAGGTTACATCGTCTACACAAGATGTAGTCTACCTGTGTGCTCCTACCACCACTCTTATAGGTCACCCTATGTTCCTGCCTCTTCTGGAAGAAAGTATTCACTACAGCCATTTCCATCCTTTTTGCAAAGTCAACTACCATATGTCCTTCTGCGTTCCTCTCCTGGATACCAAACCTGCCCATCACTTCCTCATCACCTCTGTTACCTGCACCAACATGTCCATTGAAGTCTGTGCCAATGACAACTCTCTCACTTCTAGGTATGCTCTGCATCACTTCATCAAAGTCCAACCAGAATTTCTCCTTCTCCTCCAGCTCACATCCTACCTGTGGAGCATACCCACTAACAACATTGAACATCACACCTTCTATTTCTAGCTTCAGACTCATCACTCTATCCGACACTCTTTTTACCTCCAGGACATTCCTAACAAACTCCTCCTTCAAGATAATTCCTACTCCATTTCTCTTCCTTTCTACACCATGATAGAACAACTTGAACGCTGCTCCTAAACTTCTAGCCTTGCTACCTTTCCACCTGGTCTCCTGGACACACAGTATGTCTACCTTCCTCCTCTGCATCATGTCGACCAACTCTCTACCTTTTCCTGTCATAGTTCCAACATTCAACGTCCCTACTCTTAGTCCTATACTCTTGGCGCTCCTCTTCTCTTTCTTCGTGCGAACGCACTTTCCTCCTCACCTTCTTCGACCAACAGTAATCCAATTTCCACCGGCGCCCTGTAGGTCAACAGCGCCGATGGCGGTCGTTGTTAACCCGGGCCTCGACCGATCCGGTATGGAAGTCATATGTTTGATTCGCATCTTTGATTTGGCAAAAGTTTTACGCCGGATGCCCTTCCTGACGCAACCCTCTGTATTTATCCGGGCTTGGGACCGGCACAATAAGACACTGGCTTGTGCCCTCTTGCGGCTACATTCAATCAATCAATCCATGATTTACTTAAATAATTGATTGATGGTATTTTATCTGTGTCTTGCTTGTAACCCATCCAACGAGGGATTTAAGGACATCATAATAATTAAACATCACTAAGAAATATATTAACGGTGGTAAAACCCCTCAGTGCAATGCACACTGTGTGTGGGACTGTCAGCGCGTGGTTGGGTTCCATTCCTGACGTAAGGCTCCAGCAGCTGACAGATGTAATGGAACCCCCTCCCCAAAACCTGGACCTTTCTACACTGATTGTTCAGGTAATCCAACGGATTAATCCATCTCTAAATATTCTCTCTGCCTGAGCGCTCTTCACACAAACTGTGGGCCAAGATCCACCAGGTTCTCATGAAACGGACAGAACATTTTCTAAGAGAACTGATTGGTCAGTAGGTGGGGCTGTTATACCTGCTGAGCTCTGATTGGTCAGTAGGTGGGGCCGTTATACTTGCTGAGCTCTGATTGGTTAGTAGGTGGGGCCGTTATACTTGCTGAGCTCTGATTGGTCAGTAGGTGGGGCTGTTATACCTGCTGAGCTCTGATTGGTCAGTAGGTGGGGCTGTTATACTTGCTGAGCTCTTATTGGTCAGTAGGTGGGGCCGTTATACTTGCTGAGCTCTGATTGGTCAGTAGGTGGGGCTGTTATACCTGCTGAGCTCTGATTGGTGCGAAGTCACCGAGGTAGTGAAACAACTTCACAATTGTGTTTGTGATTTTCATGGACAGGATATGGAGGTGTGGTCGTGGTGAGGAGGGGTCACAGTTTGGTGGCCTGAGGATTGCGCTGCTTTTTGCAGATGACGTGGTCCTGTTTGCGTCATCAGCCTGTGACCTGCAGCGCTCACTGGTCTGGTTTGCATCCGAGTGTGAAGCGGCGGGATGAGGATCAGCACCTCTGATCATTACTGTGTATATTTTTCAGCCAATTGTCTTATAAAACAAGATATTCCACAACAAACAGTGAGGAAGCGCTATATCTCCTCGGCAGTGGATGCAAATTTTATTCACCTCTACAAGACATTCCGGCAGATGGTTTACCCCCCTTTTGTGATTTTATGGTTGACAGTTTTAACAGTAAACTCAAGTCCATTCTTGATTCAGTTGCCCCTTTAAAACTGAAAAAAATAGTTTCTAATCCAACACCCCCCTGGATAAATGGAGAAATCAAAAAATTAAAGAGAAACTGTAGGATAGCTGAGAGACGAAGGAGGAAAAACAAATTAACCATCGACTCCCAAATTTACCGTGAACAGCTGATTATCTATAAAAAGGCAATAAAGGAACCAGTGACAACCGTAACAATCCAAAAATTTCTTTTTAAAACAGGATTGATTGTTTAATCAATCCCGTTTTTAATAACACAAATACCATGTCATCCAACTCAAAGTGTGAGGAATTTGCAGCCTATTTTAGTACTAAAATTGATAGCATAAGGTCAAACCTCTCCCACTGTCCTTGGATTGTATTACTAATGAACCTCTCATTACAGGTGAGGAAACACGACAGAAATCCGTCTTGGTTGATGCTGAGATGTTGATAAAGGTTATTTCTCAACTTAAACCCACAACCTGCGTTTTAGATCCCATCCCCACATCCTTCTTTAAATCAGTTTATAGCTTTTTGGACCATGATTTGCTCAACATTATTAATTGTTCGCTTCAGACGGGTGTATTCCCATCCTCTTTCAAAACTGCAATAGCTAAACCCACTCTGAAGAGAAACAATTAGATCCATCAGTCCTCATTAGTTACAGACCTGTATCTAATCTGTCATTTGTAAGTAAGATTTTAGAAAGACTTGCTTTTAATCAGCTGAATGATTTTTTAAACTCTCGTAATATTTTTGAAGAATATAAATCTGGTTTTCGGGCCAAACAGTACAGAGACGGCATTAACAAAAGTTGTCAATGATTTAAGGTGCAATTTGGACACAAAGAAACTTTCTGTTCTCGTCCTGCTCGACCTCAGCGCAGCGTTCGACACAGTTTTCCACGCTGTTCTCCTGGACAGACTTCATGCCCTGGTTGGCATCTCTGGTACGGTTTTAAATTGGTTCAAGACGTATTATACTGGAAGAGAATTTTTATTAGCATGGACGAATACTCTTCTAAGAGCTATGACCTGAAGTGTGGTGTCCCCCAAGGCTCAATTTTAGGTCCAACTCTTTTTAATCTTTATATGTTACGGCTGGGGGATGTCATCAGGAGGCATTAATTTCCATAGTTATGCTGATGACACACTGTCGGGATTAGCAGTTGCTTCTCTCTCTCTCTCCGTCCCCCCCCCCCCTCCTTTCTCCCCCCTCCCCTCTCTCTCCCTCTTCCGAGTTCCTAATGTCCCTGACCCCTGAAAGAAAAAAATTGAAAATGGAATAAATAAATTAAATGCTAATATTTATCCAGCGATGTGTATTATAAACTTATTTTCCGTTCAACGTCACCAATTTTAGGTTATTTGTACTGAAAATCGCTGAATTTTCACATTTACCCTCTGACATCCGGAGCAGAGACCTGCGGTGAGACACCAGCCAGACGAGCCTATGGATTGATCAATAGCTCAGATAGCTGTGCTGGTAGCTAAACAGACCGTAATGCTATCTCTCTATATGTCGTTATTAAAATGTTCAAACACTTTTGCTCTATAAACTAAATTCCCATAATTTAGCTAATGTATATAATGCACAGGCTACGATCTACATTAAGTCAAGTGCAGCAAGTATTTTTTTTCCACTCGCCTATTCAAATGGAGGATTAAATATTACAAACTGAAGGAAGATACGAACAATTTCTACAAACCAGTTATTGATGTGTTTGTTCAGAGGGAGCGGCGCACGGACTTCATTTACAAGTAAACCTGACATATCAACAGGTAGGTAACAACATTACGTTCTTTAATCAAATATTAATATTTGTGTGTTACAGTTTGTGTGTGTAAATAATTCTGCAATGAGACTTTAACATAACCCACTCACTGTTGCTGATTAAATGGTGAATAAGCTACACTGTGGGTTCATGTGTTTGTAAATCTGATCACGTGATCATGATGACGTCGGTGCCTCACCAGCCATGAACCTCACCACACGTCCCTGGTCTCCACCTCCTGCTGGCAGCAGAGCAGCACACCTGTTGCTAATCACCACCTCCAGACCTTCATGAGGACCAGCGTCCACCATTCATCGCCAGTTCGTTTGTACTGCTTGTCAGTATCTGTACCTTGGCTCTCTTAAACTCACACCTTGACTTTTTTTGCTAACTCTGTTCTCTCCATGTTCCAGTTCGGGTCTGCTGCCTGGTTGACTGTTTCCGTTCCAGCCCCCCCACCTGCCTTGACTACTCATCTCCTGCTGATTCAATTGCTCAGCCTGGTCGTCTGGTCCTCCATCTCACCTCACTTATTGTCAAATAAATCTCCTTCTTTGCTCTTATCTGACGTCTGCGCATTTGGGTCCTACACTAAACCATGACATGACATAGCTTTACATAGCCGTGTCCCCTGATGACACTGGGCCAATAGATGCTCTTTTAAAATACATTTTAGATATGAAGTTATGGATGGCGGGTAAGTTCTTACAGCTCAACCAGGACAAAACAGAAGTACTTGTCATCGGTCCTGAAGCACCCAGAAAAACTTCATTTAAAACTCAAAGCCCTGGCTTTAAAGACACCTGAGCAGGTAAGAAAACCTTGGTGTTATTCTAGATTCTAATTTGAACTTTAATGCTCATATCAAAAATACGGTTAAGAGTGGATTTTGTCATCTAAAGAGCATTGCCAGGGTAAGACTATTTTTATCTCGAACCAACACAGAGACACTAATGCATGCTTTTATTACTTGTAGAATTGATTACTGCAGCGCTCTTCTTTCTGGTCTCTCCAAAAACGGCACTATTCCATTACAACATCTCCAAAACTCAGCTGCACGACTTCTGACGAGGACCAGAAAGAGATCTCACATTACACCGATGTTAAAGTCTCTGCACTGGTTACCAGTACGCTTCAGAATCAATTTTAAGATCCTTTTCATGGTTTTTTAATCTTTTAATGGTCTTTGTCCTAATTATTGATCTGATTTTCTTTTAACATATACACCCTCTAGATCTCTCAGGTCTTCAGGCACTGCTCTTTTAATTATTACTCCAAAAGTTTGAACCAAAACATACGGCGAGGCCTCCTTTTTCCACTACGGCCCACGTTGGTGGAACAGAGTCTGTGGACATTTTTAAAAGCAATTCAAGACCCACCTTTTTAACTTGGCTTTTAACTAAAAATTATTTATCTATTTAAATTTGTATCATTACTTTTAACCTTTTAATTGAATCTTTTATTTCACAGATTTATTTATTTTCCTTTTTTAGACTTTTTTTTAATGGAATTGTATTTCTTTGGTTATTTTTACCTCTTTAGTCTGGCCTCTAACCCTATTTGACTTGTTTTATTACTTTTAATTATTAAGTTTTGATCCATACAGTCATCTTTTATCTCCATATCGATTAACTTCTCTCTGGTGTTTCCTCATTTCGAGCTGACGAGTGTAGGACAGCGTTTCCTCTATGTTGTGACCTTCTCAGTGTTTTTAAATTAGTGTGTGTGTGTTGGGGATGAGGAGGGATATTAAGTAAACTGTTTTGTATTGTTTTTATGTAAAGCATTTTGGGCTAATCACTTTGTATGAAAAGCGCTTTATAAATAAAGTTTGATTATATATTTATCATACATATACACTCACAAATGTATGTGTCTCTGCTGTTATTGTGCTCCACAGATCAGCATCTGCTGGTTCGGTGGGGGGCAGCAGCATGGAGCCAGAGTCAGAGGTCCTCCTCTGTTATTGAAGTCAGAGTAAAAGGATTCACCTTACTGTTGTTACAGTCTCTCTGAAGACTGCTGGGGGGTGATCGTACAGCTGTCTCCATAAATAAACTATCTCTTATCTTTGTTGAACGTGGCTGTTTGAGCAGATGTGTCAGGTCAAATAAATAAAAGGGAGAGTCCATTAAACTCAGATCTTCTCTATGAGGAAGTCAGTAACAGCAGATGCCAAACTACAGACAAGGAAATGTGTTCTGTATTGTTTATATCAGAGGTGGAATGTATTTTATTCAAGCACACAACTGGTGTCCCCATTTATCAAATTCTAAACCAATATATTGGTGGGAACAGATGTATTTTTCATATCCTAAAAGATTTTGTTTTACTTATTGCTGGACTATTGAATATTTCACCTGCTCAGTGAATAGGTAAGATCTGGAGAGCTGGAGATAAAATCATTCAAAAACCAGGCAACCAAACATCTAAACAATTCATGCAAACTCAAAAACTCACCCAAACCATCAAAGTACATCATACATATCACAAAAGTATTTTATCCACAACGCTGGAATCATATCAGTCAGGAAGCAACCCTGTCACCCGTAACACTGAACTGTACAATACTAACAGAGATCACAGATAATTCAGCATTTCACTGTTTTTACTGAGTCATAAAATTATTGTGTATTGTAAGGAAAAAAAAATCAGCAATGCAGCAACTTTCTTCATTTGCTTTTACATTAAGTGTATGATGATTTACAGCTGTACTTTTGAAAATGAAAAGTTTATTGTAAACTAAAATCCAAATAAAAAATTCTGTCCATAAAGATTATGAACACAACCAGTGATAGAGGGCAGCCCTGCCAAAGTCCAACATGCACCTGGAACAGGTCTGACTTACTGCCGGCAATGCGAACCAAGCTCTGGCTTTGGTCATACAGGGGCCGGACAGCCCTCAGCAAAGGGCCCCGGAACCCCAAGGCACTCCCCACAAGATACCACAAGGGACACGATTGAATGCCTTCTCCAGATCCACAAAACACATGTAGACTGGTTGGGCAAACTCCCATGAACCCTGGAGCACTAGATGGAGAGTGTAGAACTGGTCCAGTGTTCCGTGACCGGGACGAAAACCACATTGTTCCTCCTGAATCCACGGTTCGACTATCGGTCTAATCCTCCTCTCCAGTACCCTGGAATAGACTTTCCCCTAGAGACTGAGGAGTGTGATCCCCCTACAGTTGGAACACACCTTCCAGTCCCCCTTTTTGAAAAGAGGGACCACCGCCTCGCTCTGCCAATCCAGAGGTAGTCCCCAACTGCCATGCGATTTTACTGAGACGTGTCAACCATGACAGTCCCTGCATTTACAGAGACTTGAGGTACTCAGGGAGAATCTCATCTACCCCCGGTGCTTTGCCACCAAGGAGTTTGGCAACCACCTCGGTGACTTTGGCAACCACCTCGTGTAAGACATGGTGGGGGGATTGAGGAGATACTCAAAGTATTCTTTCCAACACCCGACAATATCCCCAGTCGAGGTCAGCAGCTCTCCGCCTCTACTGTAAACAGTAATAATAATAATAATGGATTAGATTTGTATAGCGCTTTCTGGTCTGGACACTCAAAGTCGCTTACATTGGATCCATTATTCATTCACTCCTCATTCATACTTGGTGTTCATACAGTGTTGGCTGTGCACCGCTTTCCCCTCCTGAGGTGCTGAATGGTTTGCCAGAATTACTTCGAGGCCTCACCATGGCCTCACCGAACTCCTCCCAGACCCAAGTTTTTGCCTCTGCGACTACTGGACACCTGGCCTGCCTGAACCTGTCAGCTGCCTCCAGAGTCCTACAATTCAACAAGATTTGATAGGACCCCTTCAGCTTGACGGCATCCCTTACTTCTAGTGTTCACCACCGGGTTCGGGGGTTACCGCCACGACAGGCACCAGAGACATATTAAGGGTTCAGACAATGTGGTGGCGGACGCCTTTTCCAGAGCGCCTTACCAGTAATCCTCCATGTCAAAAGTGGACAACAAGCGTCAGGTCAGTTTTGTAACACATTTTTTTCTGCTAAGATAATTTTCTCTTTGTAGTTTTATTAGTTAAAACTAATTTGGCATAGTGGGTAGTTTGTGGTTCCGGGGTTGGGACCCCGTTCTTATGGAGGGGGGTGTGACGGCTTCCTGCATAGCAGGGCCTGCTGCTGTGTGTGTTTGGTGGGTGTGTCTGTCTGTGATTGTGATCTGCAGGTGACCTGCACGTAGGCGGAGCCCTCTAACGGGGAGCACATGGCTAGTCTCCCAGTGAGAGTATTTGAGATCAGCTACCTCAGTCCTTCCCTGGTGTTGGTTCCATCTCTGCTTGCTCTTCTCATCTGATCCAGACAAAACTAATTTACTCAC
The DNA here is from genome assembly GCA_013358685.1 of Antennarius maculatus. Classification (NCBI taxonomy): domain Eukaryota; kingdom Metazoa; phylum Chordata; class Actinopteri; order Lophiiformes; family Antennariidae; genus Antennarius; species Antennarius maculatus. Next base: position 342,596 of record JABVMC010000034.1, on the reverse strand, counting down.
CTCATAATTGAGAGACTTTTGCTTTGCAGTTATTTTTGTAAAATTATTATTTTTTTCCTTGAAGACTGCGTATCTCCACTTTTTGTCATGGCTCACGAGCCGGGACGTGACACTGCCACCCAAACCACACTGCACATGTCCCCTGCGGTTTCCTTGGCGGGTGGTGAGTCCACTGGACTTTTCTGACACCTCCTGCTTAAAACCCAAAAAGTCAGGATTGTGTTGGAGTATACAGGGAACTAACATTTATGGACCAATACTTGCTTTTTTGATCATCCACTGGACACAAGCTAGGAGTCATCAGGACCCTGCAACACAGGGCCCAGAAGTTACCCACCAATACTCAAGGTGACATCATCTTTTGACTATTTAGAATCAAGTCCTTTCAAAACTCCCCAAAAACTAGGGTTGAGCCGGATACTTGTTTCATACGAGTATCCGGTACGGATAATGCATTTTGACGAGTACGAGTACGAATACGAATAAAGCCCGTTAATACTCGTGATCGGACTGAAGGAAAATCAGCCGGACTGTTGTCACGCTCTGTGATTGGCCAGTCACACATAGTTCCCGCCCCTCCCTACAGACTGCAGTTAGAGCGGAGTTTCCCTGTCCCACTCTCTGTCTCCGGTACACGCAGTTACTGATCTCTCTGTTCGTGGCTTCACTGTTGCTCACGTCCTTATTAGATTTTCTTCAGCTTGTCTCTATTTTGGTGTTTGGTTATGTGGTAAACTTTGTTTTTTTTGTTTTTTTGTTGCACGTACGTGTGCATTTAACCCCCGCCTCGGTGTTAAAGTCTTTTTTTACCTGTTCTAAACTCTGTTCAAATTAACAAAGTCTATTCTTAATATTTTAACTGAGACATAGCACACACACACACACACACACACACACACACACGCACACACACACACATGCACACACACACACACACACGCACACACACCATAATCAATATTGTTTAACTTTATGTGAAAAAATGGCAATAGCATTTGGTACTAAAAATAAATAATTTTAAAAAAGTACTAGAAAAAAAATTTAAATGAGAAAGAAGAAAAAAAATTAAAAAGTTTTGTTGAGTATGACATTTCTTGTTCATGCATACTTTGTAGTTAATTACTTTTTTATTACATGCACTTCATTAATGCATTTTGTGTTTACTCGTTCTATATATAGTTACTTTACTATTGTGATCAAAAGCGTTGAATCTCAATTCTGAGGCTCTTCGGTAAATATTCATTCATAGACTTAAGAATATTCATGTTCTGACTCAGTTCCATAAAAAACTTGTAAAAAACTCTGTAAATACTTCTCTTACTTTTGTGATCAAAAACATTTATTTGAATTTCAATTTTGAGGCTGTTTTGTAAATAGTTTTAAAATAAGCAAAAATACAGCAACTTGTGATCAATCCATATCAATTTTAGACTTAAAACAATGTGGTGATTTAACCCCCACCCATTTCCGGTCAAACCACACCCACCTCTGGTTTAAGCCCCGCCCATTCCGAATACAGATACGGATACAGATAATCTAGTTGGTTGAACAGATACAGATACAGATAGTGGTGTACTCGCTCACCCCTACCAAAAACTACTCAGCAGATTAATACATGTAAAGTTGGTCATGCTAATGACAACCATTAGTATATGAGGGCTTAGTGATGTTTTTGAAATTTATAATTTGACGGCCCCATTGCCACTCCCAACGACCATCATTGAGGAGCCCGGCGGGCCTTTGGTTGTTGAAATATGAGTAATCCAATCCAGTCCATTTTATTTCTACAGCACAATTTGAGTAGACACAAGATTTCCAAAGTGCTGCACAGTAACTAGATAAAAATAGAACAGATGCGCCATAAAACAATGAACATAATGTAAAGAAATAAAATATCAAATAAAAATCATGTGAAATAAATTAAAATAAGTTATACACGGAAATAAAATCAGATAAAAACAATGAAAATAATGTGAAATAATATACAAAATCAACTCTCTAGATTGTGTCAAATGCCTTCAATGTCAGGGCAGCCAGTGCAGTGATGCTAAAATCAGTAAAATGTGCTCGTACTTTCTCGTTCCAGTTAAAAGACGAGCAGCAGCATTCTGGACCAGTTGAAGGTGGGCAATGGAGGACCCACTAACCCCCACATGAGGTCCATTACAGTAATACAGCCGAGTGGTCACAAAGGCGTGGATTACTGTCTCAAAATGTGTTTTCCCTAAAATTGGTTTAATTTTTGCCAACTGCCTCAACTGGAAAAAGCTTGATTTCACTGTTTTAATGTGGCTTTCAAATTTAAGCTCTTTATCCATTTTTATCCCCAAGTTGTTCACAACTGTCTTGTATTTTGTTAACCAATCAAGATCGATTACGGGTGTTTCAGAAGTGCTACCAAAAAACATGACTTCAGTCTTTTTTTGATTAAAATTAAGAAAGTTCAGAGACATCCAGGTTTGAATGTCACCTGAACAATCAAGGAACGGCTTTAGACTGTAGAAGGCTGATTTCTTAAGAGGGAAAGATATCTGACTATCATCAGCATAACAGTGCAAACAGATACCATGTCTTCTTAAAATTGCACCAAGTGGGAGTAGGTACAGTGAGAATAACAGAGGGCCAAGCACAGAGCCCTGAGGTACCCCACAAGAGAGAGGGGCAGTGGAGGACACACAATCATCAAGACTGACACAGAATGTTTGCTGAGATAAATATGATCTAAACCATCTGAGTGCTGTGCCACGAATACCCACCCACTGCTCCAAGCGAGCAATCAGGATATCATGGTCCACTGTGTCAAATGTCAGGTCAAGGAGTACAAGTACAACGCAATGACCTGAGTCTGTCGCTAAAAAGATATCATTAAAAACTTTTAAAAGCGCCGATTCAGTGCTGTGCAAAGGCTTAAAACCAGATTGGAAAATCTATAAGATATTATGATCATTTAAAAAGTCCATTAGCTGGGAGTACACAATCTTTTCTAAGATTTTAGAAAGAAAAGGCAGTTTAGCGATGGGTCTAAAATTTATTATTATCATGGGATCCAGCCCAGATTTTCTAAGCAGAGGTTGAACAACAGCATGTCTAAAATTGGCCGGGACCACTCCAGATGACAGAGGGCCTCAAGAGATTAACAATCTCCTGAACAAAGGGCAGGGTCACAGCTTCACACGTATCGAACAGGAGACTGAGACTGAAGGGTCAGTGGATGGAGGTGGAACCAGAGCTCCGGCAGAAGACACTACCAATGAAAAAGCAATCAATTCCAACAGTCGGTGGTGGATTCAGAACAGAGTTTATAACTTTAAACAACATACGAGGTGTGTGTGAGTTCAGAACAACAAGGTCAGAGAAATGATGTCTTTTGGCGTCCTTCAGAGTTTTGATAAACGCCAAACATCCCTCAACATTTGAAAAGACTCTTGTAGTTTGTCCTTTTTCCATTCTCGCTCTGCTCTTCTAGCAGCAGGGTTTGTTTCATTCAGCCAGGGCTCCGATACAGTTTTATGTCTTCTGGTCTTTAGTGGACCTGCAGCATCAATGGCAGTCTGAAGGTTTTCATTTCTGCACTGTAGCCAGACTGTGAGGGTCCACAGCCATGGAGACCAGTTCCTCCTGCAGAAGCCGGGGCTGGATCATGTTAAAGGTGCTCGAGAAGCATCTTTACAGCACAGCCCCCGACATCCAGGTAGGTCAATGCATAGTGGAGGAGGTACTGGACGGTGTTGTCAACCCCAACCTGAGCCCATTAGGTGAACTGGAGAGAGTTCATTGCACCCCACACCTGAGGATGAATGAGTTGCAGGACCACCATGTCCACACAGAATGTCATATAATCCATTAGACACTGAGCCACCCCCTCGACGTCTTCCCTCGAATTCAAAAAGTTGAGCTGGAATACTGTCTGGCCCAAGAAAGAGCATGTTAGCGTCTGTGTATTAGATTACACTGATACTCAGAGCAGATCCATATCTGAAGGAAACCTTAGTGCCTTTGACCCTATTAGACTGTTGCACCCCCAAAATATGCAGGCCTGTAATGGTTTCCAAAAATTCAGAAAGTAATTTTAAGTAATTTCCCTGTAGGAAAATTATTTTGCCACTCTTTTACATATTTACACACACGTTGATATGCAGGCTCTAGCGCCCACACACACACAAGGGCACCTTGTAGAGCTCAGGAGGTGAACTGGCACCTCTCCCTCTACCAGTTCATACTTCAAACGTTTGCTCCATGGGCAGGTCTTGACCCGACCGCCCTCTGATCCATAGGACCTAGTGGACTGAGCTACTGGCCTTTTGGTTCCTGTTCCAGAACTTCTGATCCCAAGCCTGAAGTTTCATTCTTCCTGTGATCTTTGGACTTCATGCTTCACAAACTGTTGTGTTCACAACAATTTAATCATGCTTCCAAATGCTGGGCTTCACTACATTGCAGATTTTTAGTAGGTAGTCACATGATACCTTACGTGCAGGCTATTGGCCGACAGCATCTGGAAGTGTGCTCCGTTCAGAGACTCACGGTTCCTCCTGCAACTTGTCTTCATTCAAAAGTGTTTGAAACAGTCTATTAGAGTGTGGGAGAAGGTGATACCAGTGAGGTGTGGTGAGGTTCACGGCGGTGAGGCACCATCGTTAAAGTCACTCTAGGAGTCGAACAGAGGTATCTGCCATTAAATTAGCAGCCTGACATTAAAAACTGGTTAACTTCATTACAAGCAGACCACTCAGTTTGAGCGGTGGGTGTGGAGTTGTGTGGGGGGGTGCAACTCTTCACCATGCTTCTGCAGGAAGAATAATGAGGACTGGTAAAAGAGAGCCCCTTACTGCTGTGAATATTGTCACAGACATAACCCCAGTCACATGACGGGTGAAGCAGGAAGCACATGTGTGTGCAGTTGTGTCTGAAACTGATGTGTGTTCATGTGTGTGTGTTCTGTTGGAAATCCTTGGTGAAGATGCCACAGAGTGAACACAGGTGTGACGGAAGGGACAGAGCTCCAGGTGTCCTCCAGAGGGATGTCTGGTCACCAGCTGCTGGCTGGTAAAACTGGGGGGGGTGCAGAATAGGGGAAACAGATGGATTTGGATTTGAGAGACTTAATTCTCTCTAGTTTTCTGGTGCGCCATGGAACCACACACACACACACACACACACACACACACACACACACACACACACACACACACACTCCTACGGGCCATTTGGAACGGCCAGTTACCCTGAAGCATGTTTGTGGAGGTGGGAGGAAGCTGGGGAACCGGGAGAGAACCCCCCCAGACACGGGGAGAACATGTAAACTCCACACAGAGTGGGACCACCTGCTGTGTGGCGTTACCCACTGCACCCCCGTGACCCCACCCTGAGGTCACACGCATACATCAGCAGTGTGCTGAGCTGTGTGTCATCATCCAGCCTCAGGCAGTCATTATGTCAGCGTGTGGACGTCGGGGTAAACATCACGCCCTCTCTTACTGTCTGACTGGCTGCTGAGATCCCACGGAAAATAATTATATTTCTCATTTGATATCCACACTCCCCTGTGTTGTGGCCAAACCTCTATTCCTCAGTCATAAGTAGCACTTAAATCACTGAGACAATTACTATCATCATGTGCTGCTTGATACTGTATTTAAGAGCTGGGAGCACAACAGCAGACATTGTGACAAAGCTGAGGTTCTGTTTACATGTCAGAAACGAAACTGATGTCACTTCAAGGATTCTACATTGAATCGTATCACCAGCTGAAACCTTAGTCATGACTTTTAAAGTTGATATTAAAGCTATAAGGTAACGAGAGCAAACAGACTGAGGAACAGAGATTGAGGTCCTTCTTTGTGCCATCAGGGGGTACCATGAGTCTCTCAGGAGAAGAGGGAGAGAGGGCTCATGCTTCACAATGGTGGAACTGGGGGGGTAACGGTGCAACTGGGGCGATGATGTGTAAGGGGTATTGTAGGAGGGATGTGCGTTGTCTACCATGTGGGCCCCCTGCTTTCTGTTTTACTCGTTTAGTTAAATCTTCCCCTTTAGCTGAATCTGTCTTTAGACTGTCCAGTCGTATAGTTTATGTCCTGGATTGTCAGTTTTTCCTCTTTGTGTGTTTATTTCTCTAATATTTATTTATGCGAGTGGGATGAGGATCAGCACCTCTAAATCCAAGGCCATGGTTCTCGATCGGTAAAGGGTGGTGTGCCCTCTTCAGGTCGGTGGAGAGTCTTTGCCCCAAGTGGAGGAGTTTAAGTATCTTGGGCTTTTGTTCACGAGTGAGGGAAGGATGGGACGTGAGATTGACAGACGGATCGGTGCAGCTTCTGCAGTGATGCAGTCGCTGTATAGGTCTGTGGTGGTGAAGAAGGAGCCGAGTCATAAGATGAAGCTCTGGATTTATCTTTCAATCTACGTTCTTACTCTCACCTATGGTCATGAGCTTTGGGTCATGACCCAAAGGACAAGATCCCAGATACAAGCGGCTGAAATGAGTTTCCTCCGTAGAGTGGGGGGGCGCACCCTTAGAGATAGGGTGAGGAGCTCAGTCACCAGGGGGGAGCTCGGAGTAGAGCTGCTGCTCGGCCCTGGATAAGCGTTTGGAGACGGATGGATGGATGGATGGATGGATGGATGGATGGATGGATGGATGGATGGATGGATGGATGGATGGATGGATGGATGGATGGATGGATGGATGTTTATTTATTTGCATTTATGTCTGCTGTGCTGTCTGGAATGTGTGCATTTCAGAAATGTGTGTATATACTTGAGTATATACGAGCAGTGGATATACACAATTTCCTCCAGAATTAGTAGTGTCTGTCTGTCTGTCTATCATTACTTAAAGGAGACATTAGGTACATTAGGACACTTCAGATTACAGCAATTTAATTTTTGAAGGTTTTTTGAAGGTGTGTTTAATTTGAATTGTGAATTTCCCACAGCCAGTTGTGCTCATTAAGAGCAAAAAACCCCATTTAAGTAATTTTTTAAGTCATGATTTGTCTAGAATCTGTCTCACATCTTCTTTTCAAAAATTATCATTTAAAAAATGGAGCTTAATGTTAAGTAAAAGAAAAAAGTGAAAATATTATTCACACTTTGTGCCACAAACTGCTCCTCCCCTTTACCTCACTTCACTAAATGTACTGTAGCTATTGGGGTTCTTTATGCTATACAATAAAAAATATATACTTAGGTATAACAAACAGTGCGCCTTCGTTCTTTGCGGTTAATGCGTTCCAGGAACCACATGTGATTGAGGAATTCGAGATCATGATCTATTTATCTTATTATTTACGGTAATTTAAATGTTTCTGACCCCTCCCCATACTGATATTAAACCACCTTCTATCTGTATTACCTTTAAAACACTCTGATAGACTGTTTAAAGCACTTTTGTGTCTCACGGAGGTCAGAGACTCATGGATCGTAGCGCACTTCCGGATGCCGTCAGCCAATAGAATGTGTGTACGGTATCATGTGACTGACTACCAAAAATCTGTGATGAGGTCAAGTTGCAGTCGTTGATGCGTGAATGTGTGAGGGCCAACTGTAGTCTAGATTTAGTTATCCTATTTCAGACTGTCCAGCTGTCCATCACCTCATCTCTACTATTCCTTTAATGATTTTTTTGATTGCAGTCACATTTGCAGGTGACGTTTTGACCTTTGCTATAACTATAATTCAGGTCATTTTCAAGTTTATCTAACTAATGTAGTCTCATCAAACAGCATTCTGCTGTGTATCATACATTCAAATGATGCATTAACTTTCATAAAGGATGTGGTTCAGCTGAATTATATCGCAGGTTTGTGGGAGAAGAACACATCTAAGTCATTTAGAAATCGTAAATTTATTTAGTTATAGATCCAAATGGTCGAAACGCCTGCGTTTGAAGATGCTCAGTAATGAACCACCCACAAAAAACTTTCCATCCAGCCCACATTTCAGGAATTCATAAAATGCCATGGATTCCCCATCAATGCTTTGAAGCAACCCGGTCTCTGGAGTCGCCATCAGATCATCTCACCATCAAGCTCTGCTCAGTGGACCAATAACTAAAACAGCCAGCAGACCCTCCACTGCAGTGAAATACCACAATCTAGTGAAGGAGAGTTTTCTGAAGGTGTAGCTTGTGTTCTGGTGCAGGATGCATCACTTTGGTTTAGTCTGGTAGGTGACGTGTTCTGCTACATCTCAAAGTTTTGCTTTTAAGTGCATGAAACCTGTGTGCTAAACTTTTTATGTATCCATCGAAATAAAGGGAAGCAGTAAATATAAATATCTGACAGAAGATTGTAACAGATAAGTTCAAAATACAGGACAAAATACCAGCAAAGTGAGGTCCAGGAACAGGTTTTGAAGAGTTAAAGATACATCTAGAGAAGAATAACAGCAGGACACAGATACCACATCCAAAACGATAAGTCCACCAAATTCACAAAATTAAATCTATAAAACTAGCAAAGTCAAAAAGACAGTAATGAATTTTATCACTGGGGGTTCAGAGGTCGTGTGTCAGGGCAGCTGGGCAGCAGTGGGGGTGGAGAGCTGGGCAATAAGCTAGCCGGCTGATGGCCAGCTGCCCCCGTGGTAGGAGAGGAGAAGGTTTTAGCTGGAGTGGCCTTAGACCATGTGGGTCAGGAATTAAGATTGTCCACCATGTCTCTACCACGATGGTGAAATACAGACAAGGTCCCACAGAAATCACTGCTCCATGAATGAAGAGAGGAAGTCATAGTTTCTTATCCGAGGTAATGACTGCTGGGTCAATCATGACTGCTGGAAAACATCAACAGAAAATGTCCGAAACACAAGACAAAAGGGATTTTACCATCAACACCAAACAAGAAATGAAAACCAAATCAATGACAACACGCTGGGCTTCAACTAAATCTGTCTTCCCTCTGCAGAAGTACATTATTTATCCAGAGTGGCTGTTAAACATTAACACCTGGCACAAACGTGGTCACTGAGACTAAATGTGTGTGTGTTAGAGGTTTAGGAGATGCTGTCTTAAGTAAGAACTTCAAGCTTACACATGATTTTATTTGACAAAAAAATAGTTATATTAAATACATTTTACACTTTCTATGGCAGTAAAGCCCAAATATGTTCTTTTCAAACAATATTGATCATTTCAGAAAGATAACAGAAAGTGCAGCCCACAAAAACAATAAAAGAAACAAGATAACTCCCCCCATGGCCACCATCAACTACACCAGCTAGGACCACACCTAGAGGTCAGGATTCCTCCCAGAAACCAGAGATCATAGTGCACACAGGCCCGAACCCTCTAAACCTCTTCAATAACAATAATGGGAGGCTCAAAGCAAACACAGGGAACAGTGGTCTGCCACTGGCAGGTATTTTCATTTTGCACTATAGAGCTCTCATGTTCCAGTTTTCTGGCCCAGAATAGCATGGAGAAGCTTGGACATGATGTTATTCCTGCACACAAACAAAACCATTCACCACATTTCCTCTTTTAATTTAAGAATTATTGTTTACATCATTGGCAAATCTGCCTAGTATCAGGGCCAAAAGTGTTGCATCCCAACAAGTCATTAGTAATTGGGCTGTACTTCTACCACATTCTTATCTTCTTCCAATTCAGTGTCCAAATCATCTCCAGTTAGCTAGTTAGCTGTAGCTCAGTGATGGTCTGTCATGTCTGTACATTCCACCTATCAGAACGTCTGTGGTCTGGTTCCAAATGTCAAAGTATCCTTTGGCAGGATTCTGACAACCTCTGGTCTACTGATGTAAGAGTGGGGATACATCTGGTGTGTGCACCCCCGCCTATCCACCTGTGCCTAGCCACCTGTCGTTGTGTCCTTGGCCAAGACACTTTACCCTCCTTGCCTCCAGTGAGGAACCTGCTGGTGTTTGAACGTGTGTGATTGTTCCGGTATGTGAACGTGTGTGATTGTTCCGGTATGTGAACGTGTGTGATTGTTCCAGTGTGTGAATGTGTGTGATTGTTCCGGTGGTGGTCGAGGAGTCATGGGCACGGATTGGGCAGCCATAGCTACTGATGTACTTTATTGTCATCAAGTACGAATGAGGAGTGAATGAATAATGGATCAACTGTAAAGAGAATTTGAGTGTCCACAATTTTTAAAAAACTTTTATATACTAAATTGATCCCCGAAGGGAAATTAGTGCACACTCTAGTTAGTCACATTTTATATATATATATATATATATATATATATATATATATATATATATATATATATATATATATATGTATGTATGTATGTATGTATGTATGTATGTATGTATATATATATATATATATATATATATATATATATATCCATCCATCCATCCATCTTCCACCGCTTATCCGTAGTCTGGTCGCGGGGGCAGCAGCTTCAACAGGGAGCCCCAAACTTCCCTTTGCCCCCACATCCACCAGCTCTGACTGGGGGATCCCAAGGCATTCCCAGGCCAGTGTTGAGATATAATCCCTCCACCTGGTCCTGGGTCTGCCCCGAGGTCTCCTCCCAGCTGGACGTGCCAGAAACACCTCCCTAGGGAGGCGTCCCGGAGGCATCCGCATCAGATGCCCAAACCACCTCAACTCAGACTCAACTCAGAGTAGAGCAGCGGCTCTATTCTGAGCCACTCGCAAACAGCAGTGTTTCTCTCCCTATCTCTAAGGGAGACACCAGCTACCCGCCTGAGAAAGCCCATTTCAGCCGCTTGTATCCGCGATCTCGTTCTTTCGGTCATGACCCATCGCTCATGACCATAGGTGAGGGTAGGAACGAAGATTGAACGATAGATGGAGAGCTTCGCCTCTCGGCTTAGCTCCCTCTTTGTGACAACAGTGCGGTAAAGCGACTGCAATACCGCTCCTGCTGCCCCAATTCTCCGACCAATCTCATGCTCCGTTGTTCCCTCACTCATGAACAGGACCCCAAGATACTTAAACTCCTTCACTTGTGGAAGGACCTCATCCCCCACTCGGAGAAGGCTGTCCACCGGTTTCCTGCTGAGGACCATGGCCTCAGATTTGGAGGTGCTAATCCTCATCCCCGCCGCTTCACACTCGGCTGCAAACCAGACCAGTGAGCGCTGCAGGTCACAGGCTGATGACACAAACAGGACCACATCATCTGCAAAAAGCAGCGATGCAATCCTCAGGCCACAAAACTGTAACCCCTCCTCACCACGACTACGCCTCGATATCCTGTCCATGAAAATCACGAACAGAATTGGTGATAAAGCGCAGCCCTGGCGAAGGGCAACAGCTACTCCGAACAAGTCCGACTTACTGCCGAGAACCCGAACGCAGCTCTCACTTTGGGCGTACAGGGATTGGATGGCCCTGAGGAGAGGCCCCCTCACCCCATACTCCCACAGTACTTCCCACAGTATATCCCTGGGGACTCGATCGTACGCCTTCTCCAAGTCTACAAAACACATGTAGACTGCATACTCCCAAGCTCCCTCTAGGATCCCTGTGAGAGTATAAAGCTGGTCCGTTGTTCCACGACCAGGACGGAACCCACATTGTTCCTCCTCAATCTGAGGCTCGACAATCGGCCGGACCCTCCTTTCCAGCACCTTGGAGTAAACTTTCCCTGGGAGGCTGAGGAGTGTGATGCCCCTGTAGTTGGCACACACCCCCTGGTCCCCCTTTTAAAAAGAGGAACCACCACCCCAGTCTGCCACTTTTTCGGCGCTGTCCCAGACTTCCACGCAATGTTAAAGAGGTGTGTCATCCATGACAGCCCCTCAACACCCAGAGCCTTCAGCATTTCTGGGCAAATCTCATCAACACCCGTGGCTTTGCCACCGTGAAGTTGTTTAACTACCTCGGTGACTTCGCCCCGAGAGATTGACTCTGATCCCCCATCATCCTCCAGCTCTGCCTCTGCAACAGAGGACGGGTCAGTTGGGGTAGTTGGATTCAGGAGTTCCTCAAAGTGTTCCTTCCACCGACCGACAACCTCCTCAGTCGAAGTCAACAGTGTCCCATCTTTGCTGTAAACAGCTTGGATGGTCCCCCGTGTCCCCTTCCTGAGGTGTCGGACAGTCCTCCAGAACAACTTTGGTGCCCTCCGATAGTCCTTCTCCATGGCCTCTCCGAACTCCTCCCACACCCTCTGTTTTGCCTCCATCACAGCCGAGGCTGCAGTCCTTTGGCCCTGCAACTGCTTCAGGAGTCCCCAGGGACAACATGCCCCTGAAGGCCTCCTTCTTCAGTCGGACGGCTTCCATGATCACCAGGGTCCACCACGGTGTTCGAGGGTTACCGCCCCTTGAGGCACCCAAGACCTTGAGACCACAGCTCTCAGCTGCAGCTTCAGAAATGGAAGCTTTGAACATCGACCATTCAGGTTCAATGCCCCCAGCCTCCACAGGGATGCACGAGAAGCTCCTTCGGAGGTGTGAATTGAAGGCCTCGCGGACCGAGTCCTCCTCCAGATGTTCCCAGTTCACCCGCACTACTCGTTTGGGCTTACCAGGTCTATCCAAAGGTTTCCTCCGCCAACGGACCCAACTCACCACCAGATGGTGATCAGTTGACAGCTCTGCCCCTCTCTTCACCCTAGTGTCCAAAACACACGGTCGAAGGTCAGATGATACGATCACAAGATCAATCATTGACCTCCGACCCAGGGTGCTCTAGTACCAGGTACACTTGTGAGCATCCTTGTGTTCGAACATTGTGTTAGTTATGAACATTCCGTGACTAGCACAGAAGTCCAACAACATAACACTGCTCGGGTTTAAATCAGGGAGGCCATTCCTCCCAATCACGCCCCTCCAAGTGTCTCCATCATTGCAGACGTGGTCATTGAAATCCCCCTGGAGAACAATGGAGTTCCCTGCAAGGATCCCTTCAAGGACCCCATTTAGGGACCACAAGAAGGCCGAATGCTCTGAACTGATGTTTGGTGCGTATGCACAAATAGCAGTCAGAGTTTTTCCTCCCACAGCCTTAAGGCGCAGGGAGGTGACCCTCTCATCCACCAGGCTAAACTTCAACACAGCAGCGCTCAGCCGGGGGCTTGTGAGTATCCCCACACCCGCCCTGCGTCTCACGCCTGACACAATTCCAGAGTAAAACAAGGTCCAACCCCAATCCAGGAGTTTGGATCCAGAACCGAGGCTATGCGCGGAGGTAAGCCCAACCAGATCCAACTGGTTACGCTCCACCTCCAACACAAGCTCCGGCTCCTTCCCCGCCAGTGAGGTGACATTCCACGTCCCCAAAGCCAGCTTCTGCCGCCCGGGTCTGGTCCGTCGTGACCCCCTGTCGTCACTGCCACCCATATGGCAGCACACCCGACCCCATTGGTCTGCCCTGCGGGTGGTGGGTATAAATATATACAGGTACATACTGTATATATAATATATGTGTGTGTACATGTGTCACGGCTCGAACACAACTGGCAGGGGGAACCCAAAAGCACGACAGACAAACAGGCAGGTCAAGAGTCTCAAAGCAGGTTTAATTGGACAGGCAGGGTTCTGGTACCAGGGAATCAGTCCAAACAGCAGACGAATCAGACAGATGGCACGAAAACAGTCCAATAATCAAGCAGATCATACACTAAAGGCAATCCAGTAAACCAGGCAGACAAATCCAAGGAGAGGCAGACAGCAAGCAGGGTCTGGGGAAACAAGCAGAATCAAACAATCAGAATATGGAGGAGATAAACGGTGGAAGGTCAGGACGAACACTAACAATCTGGCAGAGAGCTGAGGGCTGAGCTGGTTTAGAAAGACTGGAGGCTGATTGGAGGAGTGGCTGCAGGTAAGCGTAGGGAAGGCAGGTGCAAGGAATGAACTGATTACGAGTAGGACCGGATCTGAAATGGCAGGAAAACAGGAAAAAATAACCCAGAGAAGTGACAACAGGCTCTGAACACACACATGGGGCCTGTAGGCATGCGGGAGGGGGGTAGAGTGGCTGTCAGCTCACACTCCGGGTGTTTTTGGGCGGGAGCGGGTAATTGAACCGCCAATCTCAGAACATTGGACAACCTGCTGTACCCCTGAGCCACCACCCCCCCTATATAAATCTAATCCAGTATTACTATTATTTGGACAATGTCCTCCTTTCCAACAATACAGTGAGTCTAATTTTACTCCAACAATGTCTCCAGCCTTGTGGATCAGTCTGTTCAGTCTGAGTGGACCACTCAGCATCCACCACCCTCACACCAATGCCACAACAGCACAGAGGAGTGCACTGGCCACCACAGACTGGTAGAACATCCTCAGCATGGTATTGCATGGTATTAGGCCCTTTGTGTAGAGGGCGTCCATCTGTCTCCCCCCAGTCTACATTTCTGTCAATGTCCACCTTGACCCCCTAAATGCAGACTGGAGTTATCTGCCCCTTGATCCTCCTCAAGTCCACCACCAGTGCCTTTGTCCTTGCCACGTTGAGTTGGAGGTGGTTTTCCCAACTCCACATGGCAAGAGAAGAAGAGTCAGAGGACTGAGACAAGGGAGTGAAGCTGCTGAAAGTGGACAATGGATTTTTTTCTTTCTTTACATTCTTTTTTATGTTGATAATCCTTGATATATTGCTAGAGGTCTTCATACTGGATTTTTAGTTTAGTTTCCTGTTGCTTTTAACATACAGTATAGTTTCTTTTGTGTGGTTTTTGCCGACCCGGCTTTGGCAGGCCTCCAAGAGCTATCATGTCTTCTGGTGGCCTCACCCTACTTTTCATAACCACGGTACCAAAGAAGGTGATGGTTCTCCTTGCAGTGTGGAGGAGATGACACTACTGATCATGAAGTTTGCTGCAGGAATGAACAGGGCCATGGTTTTATTTGTTGAGAAAGTGGATCAGCTAAAATTGTTGGTGAGAAGGGGTTAATTTGTCAAAGGACTGTTTGAACAAGTTCTGCATTAGTTGCAGTCAGTGCTGGAGATCACTATCACCCATTTTCATCATTGATGAAAGCCTGACAATAGGGCTGTCTCAGCATGGAAAGGTTGGGACACCGATTAAAAACTCCTGTCGGGACAAAAACCACACTGAAATAAATTATGTCTTGCACCGGGCAGCTCAATATGATGACTAATAAAAATAATAATAACAATAATAATAATGATGATAAAATACAGGAGTTCAGTAATGGCTCTATTGCTGATGGCATGGCCATGCAGGACACGCCCGGTGAGATGGTGATCACCGCTGTCTCCCAGCAACCCGAAGCTGAAAACATTTCTGGCTCAACTGGAATCGCAGGAGTAGAGGCAGAGAACTGGTGATCACACTGATATGAGAAGTGACAATCAAAGTGGACCAGGTGAGGATAGTGAAGCAGGTGAAGGGCAGTGAGATGGGTGAACGTGAAGAGGGTTTCTGTGAGATGAGTGAGGTAACAGGTGAACTGGGTAAGGTTGGTGAGGTGGCAGATGAACAGGGTGAAACTAGTGGTGGCAGCTGAACTAAATGAGACGATGGCAGTAACAGGTGAACTAAGTAAACTAGGGAATTGACAGGTTAGTTAGAGAAGAAAGAAGAGACAGATAAAATAGGAAATATTACAGGTAGATTGAGTGAGGGGTGTGCAACTATTGACACTGTAGCTGTAAACGACTGTGGGTCTGGATGGATGCTCTTGCAGAGTGGTGTAGTAAGCTCAAAAAAGTCTACAATGGTGTTGGAAATTGTGTCTGTATCACATTGGAATAACTAGTAGTTAATAACACAAATCATGTCCATGAGAAAATGTTTAAATGTTCCTACAGCAGACCAAAGCATGGAAGACCAAACTCTGAAACCACATTTTTCTGGCAAATTCACCCATCACCCAATTATAGATTCTCTACCCCAACCAACTCCAGACAGGTTCAGCTCCATCCATCCATCCATCCATCCATCCATCCATCCATCCATCCATCCATCCATCTTCAAGGGAGGAGGGGGACATCTGACTGTTGTGTGTATGCACCATTTAACAGCTTGGAGTATTTGGCTTTTTTGAGGTCCCTCAATGGGGTCTTTAATGGAAACCCTGCAGGGGACTCCACTGTTCTCCTGGGGGACTTCAATTCACACATCAACAATGATGGAGACACTTGGAGGGGCGTGATTGGGAGGAATGGCCTCCCTGATCTAAACATGAGAGGTGTCATGTTGTTGGACTTCTGTGCTAGTCACGGATTATTCATATCTAACACCATGTTCGAACCCAAGGATGCTCATAAGTGTACCTGGTACCCGAGCACCCGGGTCGGAGGTCAGTGATTGATCTTCTGATTGTATCATCTGACCTTTGACCGTGTGTTTTGGACACTCGGGTGAAGAGAGGGGCAGAGCTGTCAACTGACCATCTCGTGTTGAGCTAGATGCTTTGGTGGGAGGAATTTCTGGATAGACCCGGTAAGCCCAAACAAGTCATGCAGGTGAACTGGGAGCATATGGAGAAGGACTCTCCATGAGGCCTTCAACTCCCACCTCCAAAGGAGCGTCTCTTGCATGTGGAGGCTGAGGACACCTTTCCTTTGCGGCTACAATGTAGGTTTGGGGTATCTTCCACGCATAGCCTCAGACTTTTCATGTGAGGTGTCACAAGCTCCATTGGAAGCTCTGTGAGGAAGTGTCATCGTCCACCTGTGTAAACATCAGGATGCTGAGCCCTCTAAAGTATATAGGCATTCAGAGCAGCGACATCAGTCATGTTATACCAGAGCACCATGGGCCATCTCTGGGTCTGGCATTTGCAGGTGTAGTTGCCAACCATCTGGTTCATTATATCCACTCCTCCTTTGGTCTGATTGTAGAAGAAGATCACTTCTGTTTTTTTCTTTGTGCTGGTTTCATCCACCGTTCTGCTGTGGTGCATTGTGCTAAGCAGAACAGCCTTCCTCTTCTTTCTTACATAGCTGATCATGGTCATGTTGCCATTGAACCCAATGGCAACATGACGGCATCAGCTTCAGGCTCCTGAAATCCTGCGCAGACTGGCTGTGTGGGATGGTTGGATACATGGTCAACATGAGCCTGAAGCTGGGAAGGGTTCCACAGCTGTGGAAAACATCCTGCATGGTTCCCATGCCCAAGACTCCACACCCCAAGGACCTAAACAGCTACAGGCCGGTGGCTCTAACATCCCACCTTATGAAGACCCTGGAGCGTCTGGTTCTCTGTCATCTCCGCCCCCTGGTGAGCCCATCACTGGATCCACTCCAGTTCGCTTACCAGCCTGCCATCGGGGTGGATAATTTTCCTCCAACATTGAGCTCTCTCTCACCTGGAGAAGCCTGGGAGCACTGTGAAGATCATGTTTTTGATTTCTCCAGGGCCTTAAACACAATACAGCCGGCACTGCTAAGGGGACAAACTGGACTGGATCTTGGACTACTTAACCAATTGCCTACAGTTCATGAGGACCCGGGACTGTGTGTCAAACATGGTTGTCTGCAGCACAGGGGCACCACAGGGAACGGTTCTGGCTCCGTTCCTGTTCACCCTCTACACTGCAGACTTCTCCTACAACTCCCCCACAAGTCACCTGCAGAAGTTCTCTGACGACTCTGCAATCGTTGGTCTCATCACCGATTGGGAAGACAGAGAGTACAGAGAACTGACCCAGGACTTTGTGGACTGGTGCCAGTGGAACTGCCTCTAGATCAACACGGGAAAAAACAAGGAACTGGTGGAGGATTTCCGCAGGTGAGGACTCTGCCCAGTTACACCGGTACGAGTACGAACATCGAAGTGGTGTCCTCATACAAGTACCTGGGTGTTTCCCTGAACAATAAACTGGACTGGAGTACTAACACTCACTCACTGTATAAAAAGGGTCAGAGCAGACTATCAGCTCAAGAGGCTGAGGTCTTTTGGAGTGCAGGGGGCACTCCTGAAGACCTTCTATGACACTGTGATAGCCTCAGCTATTTTTCATGGAGTGGTCTGCTGGGCGAGCAGCATCACTGCGGCGACAGTAAAAGATTGGACAGGCTTATTAGGAGGGCGGGTTCTGTCCTAAGATGCCCCCTGGACTCAGTGGAGGTCGTGGTGGAGAGGAGGATGACAGCCAAGCTGTCATCGATGATGAAGAACCACTCCCACCCCTGCAGGTAGCACTACAGGTGCAATAGGTTAGAGCTCCTTCAGCAATAGGTTGCTTCACCTGAGATGCATGAAGGAACGCTATCACAGGTCCTTCCTGCCCACGGCCGTCAGACTGTGTAACCAGCAATCCTCCCAGCAGACCACTCAGAGAACATCACATTCGAAAGATGGATAATGACCAATATAATCAGTAATTTGCAGTTTGTAGTCTGTAGTGCTAATGTAAATTGTAGATAATATAATGTGTTAATATGTTTATCATATGTGAATATGTATATTTCATATGTTAGTATGTATTATTTAAGTTTTGAACTGCCAGGCAGGAGGCCTAGAGGAAGACCAAAGAGGAGGTTTATGGATGTAGTGAAAGAGGACATGAAGGTAGTTGGTGTGAGAGAAGAGGATGCAGAAGACAGGGTTAGATTGAGGCAGTTGATTCGCTTTGGCGACCCCTGAAGGGAAAAGCCCAAAGGAAAAGAAGAAGAAAATGTATTATTTAAGAATATATGTATGAAATCCCCCCCGTTGCCACGATTGCACAAATTTCCCCACTGTGGGAAGGAAAATAAAGTATTATCTTATCTCTTAAATTTGGTGCTGTGGACTTCTGTGGACCTAGAAGCCTTCATGACTGGAGGAATGTCCGGCTAGTTCTGTCGTAAAGTTCTCACAATAGTAGACGCTCCTCCAGGAGATGTCCTGCAAGAGGGACAATGGTGAAGAAGCTGTCAGTGATGATGTTTCAACTTGTGTGTCTGAATCCACTCACAACTGACAAACAATGTTTTCCCCCAGATTCTTCTGGACATTTTCCCCTGGTTGTCTCCCTCGGTACACGATCCCATCAACTGCATATGGGCTACATGCATCACAAACCCAGAAGATCTTTATGCCGTACTTGGCGGGCTTTCTCGGCATGTACTGCAGAAGCTGTATCCTCCCTCAAAAAGGCACGAGTTGTTCATCCATTGTCACACAATCTTTGGAGAGGAATTTGAACCAGCAGTTGATCAGGAACAGGTCCCATATGTGGCAGAAGGGTGCCAGGCGATCTGTTTGCAGTCGGTCGGCCCTGGTCCACTTGTCATCAAAGCGTAAGAACCGGCGAATGTCTTCAAATCTTCAAATTGACATAGTGACCGGTACAACGGGTTGTGCAGAGGACTCACGTTCTTCTCACTTCCTGCAAGAATGGTCAGTCCAATGAAGGCCTCATCTTTGGTTACATGTCTCCACTCTCTTCCCGTGTCTGAGGCTGGTCTTTCTCCCTCCTTGTTTGTGCATGTCAGCACTTCTACTTATATCATCAGACATGAACTCCTTCCATGCATCTATTGGGGAGACAGTCCTAAACCCAGGTACAGGTCCTGGCCGACTATGTAGAAAACTGTGACTTGGTGTTGCAGCCTGTCTGGGGGGTAACTCTGCCCAGTAAGAGCCCTTGTGGCTCCATCGGTCCGGCACAACATCCTCGGTCTCTTCAGGCGACTCCCCAGGGGACTCGTGTGTGTCTGACTGCCCTTGTTCAGTGGGGGGACAATAGGCTGGGTCTTCCTTATCTGAGACGTCAGAATCTGAGTCAATGACTGCATCTGGCTCGTCATCCCATCCATCCTGGATCATTTGCAGGACACGGTCCAAAGGGATCCTAGCTGGCCTCCTATCAGCCATTTTATTATAGATAAAATAAAAAGACACATTCAACCAGTGCACATTAGAATATATCATGAAAAAATTAAGTTCATAAATGGAGAAATTACTTTCACGTGTGTTTCTCTGTAGCAGTGAGCTCCCGGGTGGAGAGCTTGCTGACACCAGGTGTGTTGATTGGACAGTTGGAGCAGAAGGGGATGATGACAACAGGTGTGCAAGTGGGGCAGCAAAAGTGGCTAAAAAGTAAAAGTTCATACAAAAATTGATAATAACTATTTGGGGGTCATATGTGACCCCACTCGTGGAAGAGTGGGGTAGTGATACAAAAACAGCAATTTCTTGAAAATTATCTATTATTTTTTAAAAATGCGAATGGCCAAATGTCACAAACATATTTTATGAGGAACACATGGAATATGAATTTATTATCAGCTTTTACTTTGAAGCTGTTGAAGAAAAACAACCAATGGGTCATGCCGGACCCCACATGTGCATCTAGGGGTACACACACACACACTTGATACACACCATCAGGCCAAATGTCTATCTCCATAGCAATATAACAACAGACATGTCTTTTAAGTTAGTTACAGTGTGATTCATCATTGGATGGCAGGGTAGGTATTAAGTGTGAACCCACTGCAATTAAATGAATACATCCACTAAACCAGACAGCATGATGGGTGTCTTACCAGAAAAGAAAGGAACACTTTTACGTTTATTTTAGCAATAATGTTACAACAGGATTGTTCCAGCTCCTGGCGGCTGGAGCTCAGTCCACTAAGTCTTGGACTGTGGACTGGAAGTCGCTGGATCGAGACCAGAGCTGGACAAAAAAGTTTTTGGAGTGTGAACTGGCAGTGGGAGGAGTCAGTTCACCTCCTGAGGACTGGAGGCAATCAAGGGCCCTCCCCTTCGTGAGCTGCTCATTGGGTGCAGATCGAAGTTGGTGCCCACCGCTTTATCTCCCCATCACCTTCATGTGTACTAAGAACCATTGTGTGTAGATTTGGAAGAAAATTTGCCCTATGGAGGACAATAAAGTAGATTTCAGTTCATTTCATTTCTAAGATGATGGGAATGAAGGGATCTTACATTTAATTGGATCCCTGTTTATGTCTTGATTGTTCTGAGGTTTGACATGCTGATCAATATGTCCACGTTTCAAAGGGATGTCGATTGAGGAACAAATAGCCTGGCCTATCCCGTGACCTCGGAGGGTCGTTGAGGCACCACAGACGACCCGCGGTTGTCACCATAGGGTGTGTCTTCCCTCTCCAGGTCGAATGCAGTTCAACGTCATACCCAGGACAAAAGTTGGAGGAAAATTAGGGTTAGCAGAGTCATTTAGATTTAAATGGTGAAGTAGGTAGACCTTTACTAATATACAATTGTCTGAATCTACATGTTCATGCATGTTTTCCTGTTTGATAAACAGCTTTTCACTGAAATAAAACTGTAAAGACCAAAATTACAAGACCTAGGAAAAGCATCCAACATAGCAGCGAACCACAGGACCCCCCCTCATGAGGGTAAGACGGCAGTGGAAAGGGAACATCTTTAGGACTTTGGCTTTGTTGCATAGCAATGCCTTTCAGTTTCCAATAATCAACCTGCGGGTGACATGAACCGCTAACAGGATAAATGTCATAGAATGAAGATCAATCTGGTTTAGAAAGACCAGAGCCCAGTCCCAGAGAACAACTGGCCATCAGAAAAATCCCCCCAGACCTGTGGAATGGGGTCTGTAAGGTGCATAATTTAATTTCACAATCTAGCTGAACTCACCACATTTATGTATTTTAGTAGTTTTTCTATATCTATTCATATTTACTCATTACACAGGTGTGACCAGGTGAGGTCCAGTGAGTTTGGTTTTGTCCCAATATTCCCATTCTCCTTTGGAGACTCAAGGGCCACCCCTCACCATGGGGCATGCGTAATGTCCTAGACGGGTACTCTGAGCTCACTGATGGTGTGTTGGTGTTGATCATTTTTATATCAGAAGAGAGAATTTAAATTCTATTCTAGATTTAACAAGGAGCCAGAGCAGTGTGAGCGGTTCAGGAGAGGTTCCATCTCCTGCTCTAGTTCTGGTTGGAACAAGGCCGGCAGCATTCTATATTCTAAATATGCTGCTCGGTGTTTGGGACTGGTAACCTGTTATAAGGAATTAACTCTAATCTAGTTTGGAAGTTTCAAATCCATGGATTTATTTTTCAGTTTTCTATTGTATTTTTGTATTTTTTTGTGTTTTTCTATTATTATTCTACCCTGACCTTACCACACAAATGAGAGAAGGCAAATTTCTTTTATACTGCTGTTAAAGGAAATATCCTGGTCAAATATAGCTTCAAGATTACTCACATACCGTAATTCCACTGAAACTGAACCACTAGTGTTTGTGAGATATTTAGGGCCCAACACAATAGCTTCACTTTTTTCTGAATTAAACTACAGGAAATCTGATGTAATCTGAACTTCCTTTAATTAGTTTGCAGAGTTTCATCTGGGTTTTTTTTTTGCACAATTGTGTTTGTTTGTTTTCATAAAAATGGAAATTCATGGAGTGTTTTCAGGTGATGTCACCAAGGGGGGGTGAACAATATTGGTCAAAGCACAGAACCAAGAAGTATGATTTTACATTGTTGTGCATAACGGATCTGAAAAAATATTACTGAACCTCATTAATGCTACTCCTTTAATGCAAATAAGATGTGGTTTTTATAGAATATACTGTATCTTTTCATAGTTTGTAACAAACTTAGAGAAAAAACTTGGCAGAATATGCCCAGAAGTATGTGGGTTCTGTTTTAGCAGAGCTCAACCTTTATGTAGCAGTATTGTAAAAGACTGTGATCTAAAATCACTGCTGTCGTGTCTTCAGTGTGTTATCGTATGGATTTCATCAATGGGCTAAATGCCCCATAGGTCATCTGTTGATACACATAGGAAATAAAGGAATGCAAACACACATGTATAATACACACACACACACACACACACACACACACACACACACACACACACACACGCACACACACACACACACACACACTATAGAGGACATTTTACTTTTTATATCCTTTTCGATTTTTAAATAAACACTAAGCACAGAAAAAAAGTTCAATATAGATGAGACTATTTATATTCAATAAAAGTCCAGTCCACAATGCAAAATATAAAATGAAAAAAAATAAGACTGCAGTGTGACGGTCAGACGTTGTGTTTCTGTCTCCCCTGTTGGTATGCGACTTCAAAATACTACAAAAACAGGTGATGTGTTCTAGATTAACTTTTCTTCTGATTAGTTTAATAGCATGCAGTCACGCCGCCTCTATCCATTCTTTCAGGACTGAACATTTCTGTCTTTTAGAATGTCCAATAGTTATTGATACAATAACCAAACCAACCATAATAACAGAAAAGGTACTTTTTGAAACATGAAGTATTTGTAAACTCATCCCCTAACAAACAGAAATCTTGTGACAGGACCTGTGGACCCTAAGAGGAGACTCATCGGTGATTCCACTCCTGATTACAAACCCTTTCTGACATCATGACTGTTCAGCCGTCACCATGTGGGTCTGCTTATCAGGAACACTGGGACACTCGTTAATTTATCAGTGTCATCACTAAACTGGTAATAGCTTTGAGGCTAACATAATAGATGACATCTTATTTTTGTCATTTTGAAGACTAATTTAATTTTTGTCTAAATATCTGGTCACAACTAAGGCTGTTTTAATGTTTTAAGTGATCTACACAAACACGACATCGCTGAGTTTTAATTTGCTGAAAGTGATGGTTGTTTGTTAATACTTTGCCTCATGAGACCTACTATGATCCTGACAAAATGCAGTAAAATAAATAAATTGGTCGTTTGATGACTGAATGAAATAACCAGTACATGCTGGGTGAGTTATGCTGGAAGAACCTCCTGTCAGTTCACTGAGAGGCCATTTGGAGCTGCTAGAAGAACTGTGGTGGAGGAACACATTTATTCAGTGGAACACCAGGTGGAACCAAATGATTGACAAGAATTTATGGTCATCTTTTTCCAAGTATAAGCAACATTTGATTCCTATGGTTTTGTCCTAATACATTTTAAATTATGCATACGTTAAAGGCAGTAATGTTGAGGACAACAGCTGTCGAGCGTCATTTTAAAGGAGAGATAGACAGCATTTGTTGAGACAATGATGCCGTCTTTTGGAGACTGGAGACAAGGTTCAGAGAGGGGCTGAAGAGAGGTAAGCTAATTTAATTTGTATTATAAATGTGTAGTTTTACTTGATATTTGGAATAGTTGTAGTTTTACTCTTAGATAATTCTCATTTTTTTCCTTTATCAATACCCATATTTTCAACCTCTTACAATAATAATAATAATAATAATAATAATAATAATAATAATAATAATAATAATAATAATAATAATAATGCATTAGATTTATGTAGTGCTTTTCTGGACATTCAAAGTGGCTTTACATCGGATCCATTATTGATTCAGTCCGCATTCATACTTGGTGATGGTAGACTACGTGTGGAGCCACAGCTGCCCTGGGGCAACTGACGGAGGTGTGGCAGCCAATCCACGCCTACAGCCACCCGACCACCACCAGAACAATCACACATATTCACACACCAGCAGGTCCTTACTAGAGGCAAGAGTAAGGTGTCTTGCCCAAGGACTCAACGACAAATGACTGGGCGGGAATCGAACCGCCAGTCCTGCGATCATTGGACGACTCACTGGTATTGTATTGTACATGAAGTTGTATCATCCGTCTCCTCAGATATGAACTTTAATTCTATGTGATCCAATCATAATGTCACGACGAGCAGGGTATGGACGCAAACGCGGGACACGGATGGAGAAGCTTTTGCCCATGGTTTAATGAGGACATCAAAACTCCTGACCCACAGGCAAGAATCCAAAACAAGACGTAAGCAGACACCAAACACAGGCAGAAACAACACAGAACTACAATACGAACTGGCAAAGAACACAGACAGAACCTCGCTTAAAAAGCCTCATGTTAATCACCCTGATCAATTCCAAGTGTGGAGACCAGCAACAGATATGGAGCCGAGGCTCCACCCACAGGTTTGGCCTCTCCTCCTGCCACACACCAGCACAGCAACACCGAACCGTGACACATGATTGGGCAGCGTTGCTGGATGTGAATAGTTTTGCTGTTCACATCTAGTCTCATAACGTACCTCCACATGAGTGACCATTTGTAAGGTAGTTTTATTTACCCATTCAATATTGTCAAGAATTGCTTAAAGGGGTCTTCTTCTCCTTTGGGCTTTTCCCTTCAGGGGTCGCCACAGCCAATCAGTGTCCTCCATCTAACCCTGTCTTCTGCATCCTCTTCTCTCACACCAACTACCTTCATGTCCTCTTTCACTACATCCATAAACCTCCTCTTTGGTCTTCCTCTAGGCCTCCTGCCTGGCAGTTCAAAACTCAGCATCCTTCTACCAATATATTCACTATCTCTCCTCTGGACATGTCCGAACCATCTCAGTCTGGCCTCTCTGACTTTATCTCCACAACCTCTAACATGTGCTGTCCCTCTGATGTACTCATTCCTGATCCTATCCTTCCTGGTCACTCCCAGAGAGAACCTCAGCATCTTCATCTCTGCTACCTCCAGCTCTGTCTCCTGTCTTTTCCTCAGTGACACTGTCTCTAGACCAAACAACATCGCTGGTCTCACCACAGTTTTGTTCACCTTTCCTTTCATTTTAGCTGAAACTCTTCTATCACACATCACACCTGACACTTTTCTCCACCCGTTCCATCCTGCCTGTACACGCTTCTTCACCTCTTTTCCACACTCTCCATTGCTCTGGACTGTTGACCCTAAGTACTTCAAATCCTCCACCTTCTTGATCTCTTCTCCCTGTAACCTCACTCTTCCACTTGGGTCCCTCTCATTCACACACATGTACTCTGTCTTACTGCGGCTGACCTTCATTCCTCTCCTTTCCAGGACAAACCTCCACCTCTCTAGCTTCTCCTCCACCTGTTCCCTACTCTCACTGCAGATCACAATGTCATCTGCAAACATCATAGTCCATGGAGATTCCTGTCTAACCTCGTCTGTCAGCCTGTCCATCACCATAGCGAACAAGAAGGGGCTCAGAGCTGATCCCTGATGCAGTCCCACCTCCACCTTGAACTCCTCTGTCACACCTACAGCACACCTCACCACTGTCTTACAGTCCTCATACATGTCCTGCACCGCTCTAACATACTTCTCTGCCACTCCAGACTTCCTCATACAATACCACAGTTCCTCTCTGGGCACCCTGTCATAAGCTTTCTCCAGATCTACAAAAACACAATGCAGCTCCCTCTGGCCTTCTCTGTACTTCTCTATCAACATCCTCAAAGCAAATACTGCATCTGTAGTACTCTTTTTTGGCATGAAACCATACTGCTGCTCACAAATGCTCACTTCTGCCCTTAGTCTAGCTTCCACTACTCTTTCCCATAACTTCATTGTATGGCTCATCAGTTTTATTCCTCTGTAGTTGCCACAACTCTGCACATCTCCCTTGTTCTTAAAAATGGGCACCAGCACACTTCTCCTCCACTCCTCAGGCATCTTCTCACTATCTAAGATCCCGTTGAACAACCCAGTCAGAAACTCTACTGCCACCTCTCCTAGACACTTCCAAACCTCTACAGGTATATCATCAGGACCGACTGCCTTTCCACTCTTCATCCTCTTCAGTGCTCTCCTCACTTCATCCTGGCTAATCTTTGCTACATCCTGGTCCACAACAGTCACCTCTTCTAGTCTTTGTTCTCTCTCATTTTCCACGTTCATCAACTCTTCAAAGTACTCTTTCCATCTTCCCATCACACTGCTGGCACCTGTCAATAGACTTCCATCCCTATCCTTAATCACCCTAACCTGCTGCACGTCCTTCCCATCTCTATCTCTCTGTCTTGCCAGCCTGTATAGATCAGTCTCTCCCTCCTTACTGTCCAACCTAGCATACAAGTCATCATAAGCTTCTTGTTTGGCCTTTGCTACCTCTACCTTCACCTTACGCTGCATCTCCCTGTACTCCTGTCTACTCTCCTCAGTCCTCTCAGTGTCCCACTTCTTCTTAGCTAACCTCTTTCTTTGTATACACTCCTGTACCTCCTCATTCCACCACCAAGTCTCCTTGTCTACTTTCCTTCCAGATGACACACCAAATACTCTCCTACCTGTCTCCCTGATAACATTAGCTGTAGTTGTCCAGTCATCTGGAAGCACCTCCTGACCACCCAGAGCCTGTCTTAACTCCTTCCTAAAGGTCATGCAACACTCTTCCTTTTTTAGCTTCCACCATTTCGTCTTCTGCTCTGTCTTTGTCCTCTTCATCTTCCTCACCACCAGAGTCATCCTACACACCACCATCCTATGCTGTTTGGCTACACTCTCGCCTACCACTACTTTGCAGTCACTGATCTCACTGATCTCCTTCAGGTTACATCGTCTACACATATATATATATATATATATATCCAGTCAACTTACTGAAATGCAGGACGGTGTGGTTTCGAACCTGAGTCATGGCGAACACTATCCAGTGAGGGTCTTTAGGCAAGACCCTTAATGCTATACCAGCCTACCTCTGTTATGAGTGAACACAATAATGACAGTCATACCGGCTCGGACGTCATCTGGGTCAACAAGGTCCACATCAGTTGCTAGGGATCCAGGACAATCTGATGAGAAATGGGTTACCACATAAAGTCTGCACTCCCTTCAACCCTGGACCCTTTTCTGTTTGCTTACCGGTCCTGATTGCTCACTGATCTAGATAGGAATGTCATTCGGATTAGACAAATGTGGCCGGATGGTATCAAGAAGAGGCAAGATGATCAGAACTGAAGGGGTTTACCTACCAGGGGACAGGATAGAAGACATCAAGGTCAGCTACAAATACCTTGGAATCCCACAGGCTAATGGCAATCATGAGGAGGCCGCAAGGAAGTCATCCACAGCCAAATACCTCCAGAGAGAAAGGCAAGTCCTGAGAAGTCAGCTGAATGGTAAGAACAAGGTCCGAGCCATCAACATGTATGCACTGCCAGTCATCGGATACCCCGCTGGGATCATAAACTGGCCAAAGGAGGAGATAGAAGCCACAGATATCAAGACTAGAAAGCTCCTCACCATGCATGGAGGGTTTCACCCCAAGTCCAGCACCCTGAGGCTGTACACTAAGTGAAAAGAGGG
This sequence comes from Antennarius maculatus, assembly GCA_013358685.1. Classification (NCBI taxonomy): domain Eukaryota; kingdom Metazoa; phylum Chordata; class Actinopteri; order Lophiiformes; family Antennariidae; genus Antennarius; species Antennarius maculatus. The sequence continues at coordinate 314,627 of JABVMC010000034.1, read as the reverse complement.
AGGACGAGGACTAGTGAGCATCAGGGCCACTGTCCAGGATGAGACATTGAAAATCCAAGAGTACATCAGGAAGATGGCCCCAACAGATGAACTGCTCAGTGAATGCCGTAGACAGCAGAAACCTGAGGAGGAAGAGGAGGAGGAGGAGACAACATGGAGGGACAAGCCCCTACACGGCATGTACCACCGTCAGATAGAGGAAGTGGCTGATATCAGGAAGACCTACCAATGGCTGAATAAAGCTGGACTGACAGACAGCACAGAGGCACTGATCATGGCAGCACCAGAACAGGCCCTAAGTACAAGAGCAATAGAGGCCAATATCTACCACAATAGATCTGACCCAAGGTGCAGGCTATGTAAAGAAGCCCCAGAGATAGTCCCTGTGGTAACAGGATGTAAGATGCTAGCCGGGTCAGCATTCATGGAGAAGCACAACCAAGTAGCCGTGATAGTATACAGGAACATCTGTACCCAGTATGGACTAGAAGTACCCAAATCCCAATGGGACATACCACCAAAGGTGGTTGAGACTAAGAGACTAAGATCCTGTGGGACTTCAGCTTCCAGACTGACAAACAGCTGCTAGCTAAGTGGTGGTGGACAAAGAACAGAAGAAAGCAGTGGTGATAGATGTGGCGATTCCAGCGGATGCCAACATCAGGAAGAAGGAACACGAAAAGATCGAGAAGTATCAAGGGTTGAAAGAACAGCTGGAACAGATGTGGAAGATCAAGGTTAATGTGGTCCCCGTGGTAGTAGGAGCACTTGGGGCAGTGACCCCCAAACTGGAAGAGTGGCTCCAGCAGATTCCTGTGACAGCATGAACGGTCACACATTACTGGAACGTACAGTAACAACTTACGTTCATTTTCACACTACGTTTGACCGTTCGTAACGTAACTAAAGCGGAAGTTGAGGAGCATCTGTATATATACTATATATATATATATATATATATATATATATATATATATATATATACGTATATATATATATATATATATATATATATATATATATATATATATATATATATATATATATATATATACGTATATATATATATATATATATATATATATATATGTAGACTGTATATAATTAACATAACCAGAAATCATAATAGTTATGATAAAACTTAAACTAGTAGAGAAGGATTTGCTAGCCCTGACCGCCCATCACTGCTTGAATTTAATTAATATTTATTATGTTTATTGTATTATATATAGAGATTGATTAATTCATTGTTGCTGTTGTGATGATATATGCACTGCTATATTAACATCATACATGTTTATTATTATCACTATTGTGATGTTTTTCATGTAAGTGAAACATTGCATTTTTCAAACTTTCATGTTCAGTACCTGCTGGCCCTCTTTCCACTACATGAACTGTATCTACATCTGCTAATACTTCCATTACATTAACTACTACTACTAATACTATTTCAACCGCTACTGCTCTTGTTGCTTTTGACTGACAAAAATAAAACAAACAAAGGTGGAATTGTTAGAATTGTCGAGTAATATCCTTGGCACACTGGTTGCCGTTTCCGTTGGGTGAAAAAACGGGACATTGACGATTATCGGGAACCACAGCGTTAACACTTGGGTATTCATGGCCAAGCCACCTGGTTCAGAAGAGGCTCATTTCCCACAACCGAGCCCACTGGCATAAAGGTTTCTATGTAATACCTTTAATTACCTGTGAACGATCACTATTGTTGTGTCAACATGGACATGCTGAGCCTCGTCAGGGAAACCTGATCATTTGGTCACTGCCATCTTAGGACAAAGTCAACACACATGGGTTTCTTCCTTAGTTGCTGAGATTTATTGATAAAAGTACAGTAATCCCTCACTTATTCGCGTTTCAAGATGCACGGCTTCACTACATCGTGGAATTTTAGTAGGTAGACATGTGATTCCATATGTGCATTCTATTGGCTGACAGCATCCGTGTATTAAAGAAACACTTAATATGGTTTAGCCCACCTGTGAATGTGGTCTGCATGATTACTGTAGATTTGAAATGCGTAATCAGAGGGAGGTGTTTCTGGAACGTCCAGCTGGGAGGAGACCTTAGGGCAGACCCAGGACCAGGTGGAGGGATTACATCTCAACACTGGCCTGGGAACGCCTTGGCATCCCCCAGTCAGAGCTGGTGGATGTGGCCAGGGAAAGGAAAGTTTGGGGCTCCCTGTTGAAGCCGCTGCCCCCGCCACCCGATTCCGGATAGGTGATGGAAGATGGATAGATGGATGGATGGATGGAATCAATGCCTTTTGAGTTTCTTTTGTCTCGTAAATACCTGGTTTAAAACAAAGCATTTTGCAATTAAGGTCATTGTCTTTACACATGTAAGATCGATTGTCACAGTGTGATTGGTCAACTTTCAGTACGGTCTTTTAATAAATGATATCTAGCACCAGAATGATTGATCTACATTCGTAGGGACTGTTATGTCTATGAATTCAAATTTGCAGGTGGTTGGTAAAATCATCTGTTATACTTTGCTCAAGGATGTAAACTAATCGTTGAATGTCAAGAAAAGATGAGTTTAATAACTCCAGGAAAAATGTGAGCCCAGAGGTTTCTGCAAGTGAAGTTCAGTTTGGATTGTTGCAGACCGGTGGAGTGACTTATAATCAGAGCAGGCACTGGGGCAGATACCGTCAACAGAGTGTAAAGGATATCACAGCCCTGTCAAAGTAACATGCACACATGAATCATTTCTATTACAGCAATGAGCAGAAGACAGAGCTGATGGGTCATCAGTGTGAACTTCATCACCGCCTCACTGGTTGGAGGCTATTCTTGGTTCATACATGCCGGACCGGAACAGGTAACAGTAACATTAAAATGAATTAACACATGTTTGAGTTATTGGTAGCTGCTAACTAGCATAACCTCAGCTAGTTAACAGCTACCAACTAGCTGAGGTTACACAGCACTAGTGCTGTGTGACGTGAGCAGGCATTGAGGCAGACACTGTTGTGTTGTACTGCCTGTGTTGTACTACCCTGTTGTACTGCCTGTAGTACTGCCTGTTTATCGTGGGTCAGAGAGGACTGCAATTTCATCTGTGCTGTATGTCATGCATATATGGTACACTTGACAATAAAGCTGACTTTGAATGTCAACAGACCCGTCTGACGATGAATGAACATTGACTTTCAGAAATGCTTGAAGGAACATTAGGAATCAGTTCAAGAGCATCAGTGACAGAAATTCAAATGTAGTAAAAATGACTTTCCAATCTATCATTGAAGCAAATTAATGCTGTACATGCCAGGATGCTGTTTCCTGAAGCCATCCCATCATGAAGCTCCCTTTCTCATCACCACCAGTATCTGCAATTTAGGGAAAGAGAAGTTTTTCACATTTAAGAGACATCAGTTGTTGGAGAACAATTTATTCCACACACTGGGTTCAATGTGTAGAAGGAGGCTGTGATTTACAGACAGCAGATCCAACTATGAGCAGACCTAAAGTCCTCATGCTTTTTTTGCCAGTTGTTCTCACTTCTCTTTTAATGAAATCCTTGGGAAACTTGTGAAATCCAAGCTGTAAAGGAAACAGAACACACTCATCTAAAGAGCACAGAGGGTTGAAGACACTCACCCTGCTAAATTTAAATTCAACTCCTACAAAGGAAAAAAAAAACATTCTGGATAGTCTTTCATCAATATTTCTTCAGTTTTTAATTGGTACCCAAACCCACGACTTAAATCACTAAACTCTGAACACTTTCAGCTGAGCCGTAACCTGATAGGGTGAACTCTAGGTGTCTTAACAAAGAACACAAAGGGTGAAAGTGAATTATTTTTTATATATATTTATATATTTTTTTTTATATAGTGTTCTTTGAACGGCTCACCTCTCGGCTGTGTTCTCTTAGGTTTTCAGCCGTTACACAAGTTTGTGCCAGAGTTTGATGACGGGTGTTACTGCAGCTCTGACTGTAAAGGTCTGTGTTTCATCTGTTGTCTCCCTGCCTACGCTTCTTCTGACGTGCTCAGCTGCTCAGCTCTGATTGGTGCTTTGCTGGACTCTTAGCCACATCCTCCCTGCTGAGGTCTGCTCATATGATTGGTGCGGCTACCTGGACTCCGACCTCTTCTTCACTGATGCAGCCTGTTAGTCAGATTGGAGCATCGGCTTTCTGCCTGGCCAATGCCAGGATCCCAGCCATTTAAAGCAGTAGTACTGGTAGTAGTAGTAGTAGTAGTACTTCATTGATCCCACTTTACTTTAAAGGCTCCACACCTTGTCAGTAGTCATGCCCGCTTTGTGAATGTTTTTTTCTGGTTCTGAGTCGCTGCTCCTGTGGTTGACGGGTCGACAGTGGTCCAGTGTTTAATCGTGTTTTTATGTGTTTCTTTGTTCTTTTCCTCTGTTTTTTAAAATTTGTATATTTATTGATAGTTCAGTTAAGCCTCCTTTCATTTTCCGACACTTTCCTGACGCTTTGTGGCGCCCCACATCTAACGCTAGGGTTAGCGTTAGCAACTGCTACTGTTAAGCTACAGCGGTGCCGTCGTATTGAAATGATAGCACACAGTGGATTAAAGTTGTCCCAGACATTCAGTGGATTATTCACACCAGAGATGTCCTGTTGCAGCGCCGACTCATCGTCAAACACTGACACGACTGTGTCACGTGTCACATGACCCATCCCACTCCACCTCGAACACAAACACATTGAGCAAATTATCTTTCAATTTGTGACAAGTTAAAATTATACTAATCACCTGATAAGTTTAAAGACTTCTATTAAATTATCCGATCAACATGTAGTGATTAGGTTTGAAATGATCACATGGTCATGACAAAAAAATTGTAAGATGTGTTTTAAAATGGGTTAAAAACATTAAAAACTCGTGGTATGTCCACAAAGGGTTAAAAAGCTAAAGTTTTTAACATCTAACTAACTAATTATTTATTTAATTTTTCATTGTTAAAAACCAGATGTAACAGTATCATCAGTGATTAACAGTATGGTCTTGATCCATTCACCTGAGATTGATTACTCAGGTCTCCACCTCTATACCAGTTTACGGTATTTTTACGTGTTGGAGTGAAACTGTTTACTGATAAAGAAAATATGCTGATCCCAGGTGTGATTATTTCTCCCCTCACTGAGGGTACAGTGTAACAGCTTCAGTCATCGAGGTTGAAAAAAAAAATCAGCTGGTCGTGCTTAAGGTTTGTTGGACATTTTATTACAACAGTCTTCACTACCTTCATCTCATTTGCAACATCAACAAAATACATATAATTTAATGAAGTGGTTAGAGAAATGAATGAAATATATAAATATAGATTCATATTGACATCATCATGTCCTTTATCACACAGACATAAGTTGTTCTCAAAAGCTGTGTGAAGCTTCAGAATGACTTCACAGAGTGTGAATGACAATAATAAATACGATTTTTCATTAGCACCTCTGGTCCACTGGGATTGGCTCCTGCGACCCATGTGACACACGAGAGCAGAAGAAAGGGACGGATGGATCCTTTCATTTAATTGGCTGCGTTGACATGAACACATAGAAATCCCACATAGAAGCAGATCAGAGGGAGTGTTGGCTGTGCTTTAGAGGACAGAACAAATGACTGACTCTTGTGTGCTCTGAACAACACGGGGGGGGCACCGCCCTGCACCCCCTCACCGTCTCACTGCATCCCCACACCGCTTCACTGCACCCCCACAACACCTCACTGCATCCACTGCACATCTCTGAACACTGCTGCACCACTCACTGTAGGGCAGAAACACAAAGACTACAACCAGGAGGGTTCACGGCTGTTCCTACAGTATTACTGTAGTATTACTGTAGTATTAGCTACAGTATTACTGTAGTATTAAAGATTAAAGATTAAATCTACTTTATTCGTCCACACGTGGGGAAATTATCTTCACACTCTTCACTCTTTTTGCATATGCTTACAGTTTTTTGTTAGTCATGCATACACACATAGTTTTTGAATACAGGCCCCTGAAAACAACACACTGGGGGCCTGTAGGCATGCAATTAGTAACACATCACACAAACAGTAGGGGGAGGCAGAGTGACGGGTCGCGCACAGGGGGTCGCGCCCCAAACGAGCAGCTTGTGGGGGGACGGCGCCTTGCTCAAGGGCGCCTCGGCAGTGGCTGGGAGGTGAGCTGACGTCTCACTGTAGTACTACCTACACTGTAGTACTGTAGTATTACCTACAGTGTTACTGTAGTATTACCCACAGTATTACTATAGTATTACCTACAGTATTACCGTAGTATTACTGTAGTATTAGCCACAGTATTACTGTAGTATTACATGTAGTATTACCTACAGTATTACTGTGGTATTACCCACAGTATTACTTTAGTATTATTGTTGTATTACTGTAGTATTAGCTACAGTATAATTGTAGTATTACCTACAGTGTTACTGTAGTATTACTGTAGTATTACCTACAGTATTACTGTAGTATTACCCGCAGTATTACTGTAGTATTATTGTAGTATTACCTACAGTATTATTATAATATTACTGTAGTATTACTATAGTATTACCTGCAGTATTACTGTATTATTACTGTAGTGTTACTGTAGTATTACTGTAGTATTACCTGCAGTGTTTTGTAGTATTAATGTAGTATTACTGCAGTATTACCAACAGTACTACTGTAGTATTACAGTAGTATTACCTACAGTGTTACTGTAGTATTACAGTAGTATTAGCTACAGTATTACCTACAGTATTACTGTAGTATTACCCGCAGTATTACTGTAGTATTATTGTAGTATTACCTACAGTATTATTATAATATTACTGTAGTATTACTATAGTATTACCTGCAGTATTACTGTATTATTACTGTAGTGTTACTGTAGTATTACTGTAGTATTACCTGCAGTGTTTTGTAGTATTAACGTAGTATTACTGCAGTATTACCAACAGTACTACTGTAGTACTACAGTAGTATTACCTACAGTGTTACTGTAGTATTACTGTAGTATTAGCTACAGTATTACTGTAGTATTGCTGTAGTATTACCCACAGTATTACTGTAGTATTACTTTAGTATTACTGTAGTATTAGCTACAGTCTTACTGTAGTATTACTGTAGT
>JABVMC010000034.1:210000-305000 GCA_013358685.1 Antennarius maculatus | reverse complement strand
CATTAGAGTGTGTTTGGCCAGGAGATGTGACGGAAACTCCATTTCAGAATGCAGAGTTTGAATTGTTCATCACAGAAAGACACAACTATTCAGGTCTGTGTGTAGGAGAGCGACATAAGGTACCACTGTCATCAGTACCACACGCTCCTGCTCTTCAGAGAGAGGTTCTTCTGCCCTGAGTTTGTTAAACGTGTTTAGAATGTTAAAAGATAAGTTCGATTATATAGATGTGTTTTAGTATTGTTTTATTCGCGTTTTAAAAGGATCGCGATGCTTTTATTTTGAAGGACAGAAAGTTATCGGTAACAGGAAGTAGGAAGTAGAGTAGCGATGCGAGCGGAGACGAAGAGCGTGACGACATCGAGTGTGTTAAACGTCATAATGAGTGCAATCCTCCGTGCCAATCCTCCAGAAAGCAGTGGCTGTAAGTGTAGATGTTCTCTTTATGTTTATGTATTTATATTTGTGAACTTTATTTGTGTGTGAGACCACCTTTCAGCTGCCTACCTGTTCTGTGTCCATGAAGTTAATTGCAAATTGTTTAAACTGTTTATAGCAATGTTTTACATATATATTCTTTGTATTTTATTTTAGTTTCACTCCAATTCAATGTGTCACCGCCAGTAAACTGCTGTGTGGAAATTTATTAAAGGAGCAAGGTGGCTCACTTCCTGGCTCTTGAAAAGGAGTTTTTCTGGCTGTTTATTCATGTTAACGCTTGGGAAGTAGAACGCATGAAGAGAACAGTACAGAGGTAATGGCACAGTCTCTCCTGTTGCTGTGACAACGTTTAATCATGTGATTCAGAGGAAAGCTGCTGTAAATCTATTGAAAATAACAATTATCAGAAACTGTAATCAAAGGTTCAGCCCCCCAGTGAGACCTGCAGCCGTCTGTCTGCAGAGCCATTCACCAGCAGGAGGACAGGGTGTGGTTCCAATCCTCTACGGCCTGGTTTATATAGTTATCAGGTTCTCACACAGATTTCTAGATTTGCAAACAAATGTATTGTCAAACAATCAAATTAAAGGTGAGTTGATGAAATGCCCCAAATCAGAGTAATGTTTCATTATTCGTATGTGGAGGGTAACAAAGGTGAGGCTGTGATCAGGAGGGTTATAACTCAGGGTGTGCTTAAAGGTTGGATCTGTTTGTCCTCCTGATTCCCTGAAGATGTTTTCTGGTTCTCACCGTTTCGACGCATGAAGCAGATGTTTGAGGTCCCGTCATAAATGATAAATAAATAAACTAAATCCACATGAATTTAAATGACAGGAACGCCTCTGTGAGCAGTTCTTTAACGCCTCCTCATTCAATAAAAGTATGGTCCTGTACATAATGTAAGCACAGGACTATAGTTACTGCCGTGTGTGTGTGTGTGTGTGTGTGTGTGTGTGTGTGTGTGTGTGTGTGTGTGTGTGTAGTCAAAACAAGTTGTGGTGGTCTATAATTACATGTATATTTGTCACAAATAAAGTTTGAGTAAATTCATTTAATACAGTACACACACACACACAAATAAAGGGGCCGGTTAACATGCAGTGCCCTGGTAGCACCTAGTGGGGTTTGATGCCTTGCTCAAGGGCACCTTGGTGGTACTCAGGAGGTGAACTGGCAACTCTACAGCTACAAGTTCACACTCCATACTTTTTGTCTATGCTGGACTTGAGCTGGCCACTCTCTGATCCCCAACCAGAGCTACTGCTGCATCAGCTGGTTTCTGATTGGCTGCTTTGCCAACATCCCATCAATCTCATGTCAGACATTTCAACTTTCTCTGAAGTAGATTTTACCTATTTTATGAGCAGTGACTTCATGACTTCTTTCAATTCCCATATGCTTAGTATCACTTTCTAGAACAGGTAAGTACCAGCATATATTTGGTGACCTACTCAAAAAATTGTAATTGTACTGTGCCGGTCCGAAGCCCGGAGAAATGCAGAGGGTTGGGTCAGCAATGGCAGGCATCTGGCGTAAAACTTTTGCCAAATCAATCAGGCGAATCAAACCTCTGACTTCCATACCGGATCAGTCGAGGCCCGGGTTAACAATGACCGCCATTGGTGCTGTTGACCTACAGGACGCCGGTGGAAATTTGACTACTGTTGGTCGAAGAAGGAGAGGAGGAAATTGTGTTCGCACGAAGATAGAGAAGAGGAGCGCCAAGAGTATAGGACTGAGAGTAGGGACGTTGAATGTTGGAACTATGACAAGAAAAGGTAGAGAGTTGGTTGACATGATGCAGAGGAGGAAGGTAGACATACTGTGTGTCCAGGAGACCAGGTGGAAAGGTAGCAAGGCTAGAAGTTTAGGAGCAGGGTTCAAGTTGTTCTATCATGGTGTAGATGGGAAGAGAAATGGAGTAGGAGTTATCTTGAAGGAGGAGTTTGTTAGGAATGTCCTGGAGGTAAAAAGAGTGTCAGATAGAGTGATGAGTCTGAAGCTAGAAATAGAAGGTGTGATGTTCAATGTTGTTAGTGGGTATGCCCCACAGGTAGGATGTGAGCTGGAGGAGAAGGAGAAATTCTGGTTGGACTTTGATGAAGTGATGCAGAGCATATCTAGAAGTGAGAAACTTGCCATTGGTGCAGACTTCAATGGACATGTTGGTGCAGAAAAGAAGTGATGAGGAGGTGATGGGCAGGTTTGGTATCCAGGAGAGGAACGCAGAAGAACAGATGGTAATTGACCTTGCAAAAAGGATGGAAATGGCTGTAGTGAATACTTTCTTCCAGAAGAGGCAGGAACATAGGGTGACCTATAAGAGTGGAGGTAGGAGCACACAGGTAGACTACATCTTGTGTAGACGGTGTAATCTGAAGGAGATCAGTGACTGCAAAGTAGTGGTAGGTGAGAGTGTAGCCAAACAGCATAGGATGGTGGTGTGTAGGATGACTCTGGTGGTGAGGAAGATGAAGAGGACAAAGACAGAGCAGAGGACGAAAGGAGACTTTCGTCCAAGATAAGGAGACTTGATAAGGAGACTTGGTGGTGGAATGAGGAGGTACAGGAGTGTATACAGAGAAAGAGGTTAGCTAAGAAGAAGTGGGACACTGAGAGGACTGAGGAGAGTAGACAGGAGTACAGGGAGATACAGCTTAAGGTGAAGGTAGAGGTAGCAAAGGCCAAAAAAGGGGCTTATGATGACTTGTATGCTAGGTTGGACAGTAAGGAGGGAGAGACTGATCTATACCGGTTGGCAAGACAGAGAGACAGAGATGGGAAGGACGTGCAGCAGGTTAGGGTGATTAAGGATAGGGATGGAAGTCTATTGACAGGTGCCAGTAGTGTGATGGAAAGAGTAATTTGAAGAGTTGATGAACGAGGAAAATGAGAGAGAACAAACACTAGAAGAAGTGACTGTTGTGGACCAGGAAGCAGCAAAGATTAGTCGGGATGAAGTGAGGAGGGCATTGAAGAGGATGAAGAGTGGAAAGGCAGTCGGTCCTGATGATATACCTGTAGAGGTTTGGAAGTGTCTAGGAGAGGTGGCAGTAGAGTTTCTGACTGGGTTGTTCAACAGGATCTTAGATAGTGAGAAGATGCCTGAGGAATGGAGGAGAAGTGTGCTGGTGCCCATTTTTAAGAACAAGGGAGACGTACAGAGTTGTGGCAACTACAGAGGAATAAAGCTGATGAGCCATACAATGAAGTTATGGGAAAGAGTAGTGGAAGCTAGACTAAGGGCAGAAGTGAACATTTGTGAGCAGCAGTATGGTTTCATGCCAAAAAAGAGTACTACAGATGCAGTATTTGCTTTGAGGATGTTGATAGAGAAGTACAGAGAAGGCCAGAGGGAGCTGCATTGTGTTTTTGTAGATCTGGAGAAAGCTTATGACAGGGTGCCCAGAGAGGAACTGTGGTATTGTATGAGGAAGTCTGGAGTGGCACAGAAGTATGTTAGAGCGGTGCAGGACATGTATGAGGACTGTAAGACAGTGGTGAGGTGTGCTGTAGGGGTGACAGAGGAGTTCAAGGTGGAGGTGGGACTGCATCAGGGATCAGCTGAGCCCCTTCTTGTTGCTATGGTGATGGACAGGCTGACAGACGAGGTTAGACAGGAATCTCCATGGACTATGATGTTTGCAGATGACATTGTGATCTGCAGTGAGAGTAGGGAACAGGTGGAGGAGAAGCTAGAGAGGTGGAGGTTTGTCCTGGAAAGGAGAGGAATGAAGGTCAGCCGCAGTAAGACAGAGTACATGTGTGTGAATGAGAGGGACCCAAGTGGAAGAGTGAGGTTACAGGGAGAAGAGATCAAGAAGGTGGAGGATTTGAAGTACTTAGGGTCAACAGTCCAGAGCAATGGAGAGTGTGGAAGAGAGATGAAGAAGCGTGTACAGGCAGGATGGAACGGGTGGAGAAAAGTGTCAGGTGTGATGTGTGATAGAAGAGTTTCAGCTAAAATGAAAGGAAAGGTGTACAAAACTGTGGTGAGACCAGCGATGTTGTTTGGTCTAGAGACAGTGTCACTGAGGAAAAGACAGGAGACAGAGCTGGAGGTAGCAGAGATGAAGATGCTGAGGTTCTCTCTGGGAGTGACCAGGAAGGATAGGATCAGGAATGAGTACATCAGAGGGACAGCACATGTTAGAGGTTTTGGAGATAAAGTCAGAGAGGCCAGACTGAGATGGTTTGGACATGTCCAGAGGAGAGATAGTGAATATATTGGTAGAAGGATGCTGAGTTTTGAACTGCCAGGCAGGAGGCCTAGAGGAAGACCAAAGAGGAGGTTTATGGATGTAGTGAAAGAGGACATGAAGGTAGTTGGTGTGAGAGAAGAGGATGCAAAGGACAGGGTTAGATGGAGGACACTGATTGGCTGTGGAGACCTCTGAAGGGAAAAGCCCAAAGTAAAAGAAGAAGATTATGTTTTATTATTCACAGATGAACCAACAGGTCCATCTGATTAAACTAACAACACTATTGAAAATAAATACCTACAACATAGAGTTACATATGCTTATTGTTAGTATGTTGTTTCTAACATAGTTTACAGGTCTCAGTGTTTCCATGGTGTGTATTTGCTCCTGTGTGTTGTGTGTACAGTCAACAGTCTGTGAACCACAATAGAGTTACAGACGAGGATTTAATCACACACTAGACTGTGGGAATGTGAAAGACGATGAAAACAACAACACTGTTATAAAGATGTTTTTCTTGTAGTTTTATTGCTTTATTTTATAAAGTAGTGTCATTGTCATCTAGATCTATTTCTCAAGAGACCTGTTTGTAAAAAAATTAACATGCAGTCAGAATGTAGATAAATGCACCAAAAATATACAGACGCGACTGTAAAATTCATATTTCTAAAGCGACCTGATATTAAATACAGAATGATGATTTATCTGGTGCTATGGGAGACGGGATGCTTTTCAGCTGCTGTGCAGAACCCTGTAGTGTTTGTCACTTTTCTGTTTTTTTCCACCTTTCTGTTCATCGTTTTAATTCTTCTGCTGGTTTAGTGCAGTAATAGTTTGTGTCTGTGAATATGTTCCTTTTGTGAAGCACAACCAAAAGTCAGTTTTCATGTTTATTCAAGAATAATTGATCTAAAAATCAGCAATTTATTCAAACTACTGTTCTTGTAAATTAATGAGAAGAGTTCAATTCCATTGGATTCAGTTTGTTCGTATTCCCTCCAGGTGTGTATTCCCTCCAGGAGCTCCAGCTTTCCCCTGTCAACCACAACATGTAGCACAAGTGCGATGGGGATTCTGTCTGTAATGGGAGGGGTGGGGGGGAATTGTCCAGGGAATTGCAACCTGTGTCCCCCCCAAAGTCAACAGTGTGTGTGTGTGTGTGTGTGTGTGTGTGTGTGTGTGTGTGTGTGTGTGTCTGTGTGTGTGTGTGTGTGTGTGTCTGTGTGTGTGTGTGTGTTCAATGACTGCACATTAAAACAAAATGCTGAACTCACCATCAGAGGCATCATATCATTATATTAATTATTGTCCATGAGAGGACTGGATAAGATGAATTTATATTACATCATTATATTACCTTTTGTATTACATGATAATATAGGACTAGTATTACATCATACATTATATTATATTATATTCCATCCATCCATCTTCCTCCGCTTATCCGGGGTCGGGTCACGGGGGCAGCAGCTTAAGCAGGGAAGCCCAGACTTCCCTCTCCCTAGCCACTTCGTCCAGCTCCTCCAGGAGAATCGCAAGGCGTTCCCAGGCCAGCTGGGAGACAAAGTCTCTCCAGCGTGTCCTGGGTCGTCCCCGGGGCCTCCTCCCAGTAGGACGTGCCCGGAACACCTCATCAGGGAGGCGTCCAGGAGGCATCCTGACCAGATGCCCGAGCCACCTCATCTGGCTCCTCTCGATGCAGAGGAGCAGCGGCTCGACTCTGAGTCTCTCCCGGATGACCGAACTTCTCACCCTATCTCTAAGGGAGAGCCCGGACACCCTGCGGAGGAAACTCATTTCAGCCGCTTGTATCCGGGATCTCGTTCTTTCGGTCACGACCCACAGCTCGTGACCATAGGTGAAGGCAGGAACGTAGATCAACCGGTAAATCGAGAGCTTTGCCTTTTGGCTCAGCTCCTTCTTCACCACGACGGACCGATACAGAGTCCGCATCACTGCAGACGCTGCACCGATCCGCCTGTCGATCTCCCGTTCCATCATACCCTCACTCGTGAACGAGACCCCGAGATACTTGAAGTCCTCCACTTGGGGTAGGATCTCATCCCCAACCCGGAGAGGGCACTCCACCCTTTTCTGACTGAGGACCATGGTCTCAGATTTGGAGGTGCTGATTCTCATCCCAACCGCTTCACACTCGGCTGCAAACCGCTCCAGTGAGAGTTGAAGATCACGGCTTGATGAAGCCAACAGTACCACGTCATCTGCAAAAAGCTGAGACGCAATACTGAGGCCACCAAACCAGACACCCTCAACGCCTTGGATGCGCCTAGAAATTCTGTCCATAAAAGTTATGAACAGAATCGGTGACAAAGGGCAGCCTTGGCGGAGTCCAACCCTCACTGGAAACGAATCCGACTTACTGCCGGCAATGCGGACCAAACTCTGACATCGGTCGTACAGGGACCGAACAGCCCTTATCAAGGGGTTCGGTACCCCATACTCCCGAAGCACCCCCCACAGAAACCCCCGAGGAACACGGTTGAACGCCTTCTCCAAGTCCACAAAACACATGTAGACTGGTTGGGCGAACTCCCATGCCCCCTCAAGGACCCTGCGGAGGGTGTAGAGCTGGTCCACTGTTCCACGACCAGGACGAAAACCACACTGTTCCTCCTGAATCCGAGATTCAACTTCCCGACGGACCCTCCTTTCCAGAACCCCCAAATAGACCTTGCCAGGGAGGCTGAGGAGTGTGATCCCCCTGTAGTTGGAACACACCCTCCGGTCCCCCTTCTTAAAAAGGGGGACCACACCCCAGTCTGCCAATCCAGAGGCACTGTCCCCGACGTCCACGCGATGTTGCAGAGGCGTGTCAACCAGGACAGCCCCACAACATCCAGAGCCTTTAGGAACTCCGAGTGGATCTCATCCACCCCCAGGGCCCTGCCACCGAGGAGCTTTTTAACTACCTTGGTGACCTCAACCCCAGAGATAGGAGAGCCCGTCTCAGAGAACCCAGACTCTGCTTCTTCATGGAAAGGTGTGTCTGCGGGACTGAGGAGGTCTTCGAAGTATTCTCCCCACTGAGTCACAACGTCCCGAGTTGAGGTCAGCAGCGCCCCATCCCCACTATACACAGTGTTGATGCTACACTGCTTCCCCCTCCTGAGACGTCTGATGGTGGACCAGAATCTCCTCAAAGCCGTTTGGAAGACGTCCTCCAAGGCCTCACCGAACTCCTCCCACGCCCGAGTTTTTGCCTCAGCAACCACCAGAGCTGCATTCCGCTTGGCCAGCCGGTACCCATCAGCTGCCTCAGGAGTCCCACAGGCCAAAAAGGCCCGATAGGACTCCTTCTTCAGCTTGACGGCATCCCTTACCGCCGATGTCCACCAGCGGGTTCTGGGTTTGCCGCCACAACAGGCACCGACCACCTTACGGCCACAGCTGCGGTCGGCCGCTACGACAATGGAGGCGCGGAACATGGTCCACTCAGACTCAATGTCCCCCGCCTCCCCCGGAATGTGGGTGAAGTTTGGAGGTGGGAGTTGAAACTCCTTCTGACAGGGGATTCCGCCAGGCGTTCCCAGCAGACCCTCACAATACGTTTGGGTCTGCCAGGTTGGACCAGCATCTTCCCCCACCATCGGAGCCAACACACCACCAGGTGGTGATCGGTTGAAAGCTCCGCCCCTCTCTTCGCCCGAGTGTCCAAGACATGCGGCCGCAAGTCCGATGACACGACCACAAAGTCGATCATCGAACTGCTGCCTAGGGTGTCCTGGTGCCAAGTGCACATATGGACACCCTCATGTCCGAACATGGTGTTCATTATGGACAGTCCGTGACGAGCACAGAAGTCCAATAACTGAACACCACTTGGGTTCTGATCGGGGGGGCCGTTCCTCCCAATCACGCCCTTCCAGGTCTCACTGTCATTGCCCACGTGAGCGTTGAAGTCCCCCAGCAGAACGATGGTACCAGAGCCCAAGCTGTGTGTGGAGGTGAGCCCGACTATATCTAGTCGGAACTTCTCAACCTCACACACCAGCTCGGGCTCCTTCCCTGCCAGAGACGTGACATTTCACGTCCCAAGAGCCAGCTTCTGTAGCCGGGGATCGGATCGCCAAGGTCCCCGCCTTCGGCCACCGCCCAGCTCACAGTGCACCCGACCCCTATGGCCCCTCCCACAGGTGGTGAGCCCATGGGAAGGGGGACCCACGTTGTCCTTTCGGGCTGGGCCCGACCAGGCCCCATGGGTGCAGGCCCGGCCACCAGGCGTTCGCCTTCGAGCCCCACCTCCAGGCCTGGCTCCAGAGGGGGGCCAGGCCTGGAGGTGGCCCTTGCACGTTTTCCCGGGCAAGGGAAAACATGTTCCATTGTTCGTACTCATCATTAGGGGTTTCTAAGCCGTCCTTTGTCTGGTTCCTCACCTAGGACCTGTTTGTCATGGGTGACCTTGCCAGGGGCAGAAAGCCCCAGACAACTTAGCTCCTAGGATCATTGGGACACACAAACCCCTCCACCACGATATGGTGACGGCTCAAGGAGGGGATATTATATTACATTGTATCATATTATGTTATATTATATTATATTATATTTTACATATATCCCCACCTATATATTTGAATAAGCTCACTTTAAAGTCTCACACTGTCCCAACTCCACCCACTACCTGTCAATCAAGCACCCAACCAATCACGGCGCATCTGCCAGAAGGAATCAGGTGAACAACATGGCGTCAGACATCTGCTATGTTAGGAGAAATAACTCTAATGGACTCCAGTTCACATCATTCTAGAGTCAAAACTGTTAACACTGTTAGTGAGCAGAGAGTCCAAACAGCAGGACGACGCACAAAACAACCATTAGTGAGTGAAACTGGAACAGAGGACAGGACTGAGTCACAGGAACCAGAACCACTGAGAGCCAGTGAGTGTATTCAGACAGTACGCTGTACACCAGTAGGTTAAAGCCCATCAGCAGGAAGCATTTTAACATTGTTATATCTATATAGCTTCATAGAACAAGGCAGATGTTTATTCTTTCCATGTTTGGTGTGAAGTCTGATATCATTGTTTTTTTGTGGAATTTCCACGGGTTCCCACTAGTTTTGTTATTTTAGTTAAACTCTTTAGGACTAGTCCTCTAAACAGGACATGATGATGATGGTGTGTGTGTGTGTGTGTGTGTGTGTGTGTGTGTGTGCGTGTGTGTGTTATGGGAAGTGACACAATCAAAAGCCAAAAACTGCTATAAAAGGGATAATTTCTCTGTTTCTGCTTCACGCTCAGCGCGTTAGAAACCCTGAAGAATTCTTGAGGTTTCAGAACAATAATAACAACAATAACTGGGAAACCAAATAAATGTCCTCCATTCCAGACAGACACTCCTTCAGACTGGTGGACTCCTGGTGAAACTCACTGCACTGTTAGCACACACACATTCCTGCAGGGGTCCCCTACCATCACTCCTTCATCCCATTGCTAGTGTGTGTGTGTGTGTGTGTGTGTGTGTGTGTGTGTGTGTGTGTGTGTGTGTCTGTGTCATGAGTGTCTGTGTGTGACACAGACACACACACAGACACACACACAAGACACACACACAAGACACACAACACACACAGACACACACACATACACACACTCTGTAAACATGTAAATTCAGGTTGACAGATGGAGGTGAGCTACACAGCAGTGCCAAGACAGCAGGTTGTGGGGTCAGGTGTGTTGCTCAAGGGCACCTTGGCAGAGTTCAGGTGGTGAACCGACAGCTCTCCAGCCACCAGATTACACTCATGAAGACACAGGAGCAGCCTGTCCACGGGTTCAGCAGCCAATCAGAGTAGAGGTCACTGAACGGTCAGTGTGAGGGTCACCTGAGAGGTTTCCAGTGCTACAGAGAGAAGTGGACTCAGCAGGGGGCCCTGGTGAACACCAGAGACACCCTGCAGCTGTCACTGAGGGGGGTGCTAACACAAACCCCACTGGTGTCATGGAGGACCCCCCCACTAGGTGGGGGAAGGACCCCCCCCACTGGGAGACACTCTGGACAACACATTGATTGCCCTGTGGATGGTGGAGACGGGCAGTTAGCAGCCGTTTGCTCCATCCAGGGAGGGGTTTCCTCACGTGGCAGGGCGTTGCCAGGGTGACACCACACAGCCCTCTGATGTCACCTGAGCCCCCCCCCCAGGTGTGGCTGTGGTCTCCCTCTTTCTTCTAACCATCATCGCTCATGACTCGCTGGAGATGGAGATGTTGTAACGCAGTGGTGCACGAGACCCACAGGTGGGGGCGGGGGGTATCTGCCATCCACAGGGGGGGGACACTAACATTTAACCACCAGCCCAGACAAACAGGAAGTTAATTTCATTAATTTTCAGTCGGGGGTAATAATGCCCGGGGTCGGTTTGGGGCAAAACACTTCAGTTCTGGTGCAGCTGGACTCCGTGAGACATTCACCAGAAAACTATCACATGGGTGGCCAAACTGATCACTTCTATTTGATCTACAGCCCAATACAACCAACAGCTGTTCCTACGTGACATCCAAGCTGAATCAGGTGACATCACAGAATGTGAGGTGGTTAAATCGGGGGTCCACTGTCGTGATTTTTGTCCCACAAAGAAGAAATTGTACATTTTTCAGGTAAGAAGAGGATCAATGGGAGAACTGTCTGGTCAGCAAAGCCCTCTTGTTCTGGCTGACATAATGAGAACTGAATGTTAACCCTCAAGGTGAGGCCACCTACAGGTACAGTAGGTCTACAGACATATAGACATAGATAAAGGGTGTTTTTATTTTGCTTGTAGACAAAGGAAGCCATTCAGATTCAGCTGAAGTTCAGACTTTCAGCTTTAATCCAGTGGGTCGAACAAGAAGGTTTAAAATATGAGGTACTAAAGCATTTTGTCAACACAATCCTTTCATTTCAATGGCTCAAAAGGAACTGGACAAATTGAATAACTGAAAATAAAATTTTTATCTCTAAAACTTTGTTGAAACATTTTATCCCGATGAGTACTGTAAGCGTTGGACGTCACCAGACGCTGAGATTCCTCCTTAAAGCTCTGCCACGCCACGCTGAAGTGGATTTCTGTTTGTTGGTGGGCTTTTCTGTCTGAAGTTCAGTCTCTAACGGGTGAAATGTTCAATCGGGTGACTGAGTTGGCCATTCAAGACTATTTAGCATCTTTGCTAAATCCTAAGTCCTGAGCTACTTTATCTACTTGCTTTGAGTCAATGTCAACTGTATTATGAAACATCATCCAATCAATGTGGCTGACATTGGAGCCATCAGTCCATCTCTAAACACCCCAGAATCCATTGGGATGCTTCTGTAATGTGTCACATCATCAGCAAACACCAGTGGCACTGGCCCAGGCCAGCACACGGCCTCATGTTTTCAGCTGATGTGGTTTGCTTTGGCTCGTGAGCTGGACCACACCTCCATGTTTTTCTTGCCATCAGATTGGTAGTGGTTGATCTTGGTCTCGTCTGTCTCAAGAATGTTCTTCCAGAAGTGTGATGACTCTTTAAGACGTGTTTTAGCAAAGTCTAATCCAGCCTTTTTCTTGTTGAGGCTCATCAGTGGCCTCATTGTGCAGTGAACCCTCTGTGTTTACTCTCATTAGTCTTTTCTTTATGGTAGACTTGGACAAAAACACGCCCAACTCTTAGAGAGTAGTTTTAATGTGGCTGTGGAGGGGTTTCTCTTCAGCATAGAAATGATCTGCTATCACCCACCACTGCTGCGTAGACCTACAGGTACTTTTGCTTGGCCGAGTCCATCAGGGGTTTCTTTTTTCTCAGAAATTTCAACTATAGATCTCCAAACTCCAAAAAAAATTTTGTTTTTTTTCTGTATTTGTAGCTTAAGGATGGCTCGTTTCACCTGCATGGAGAGCTCCAAAGACCCAAAGTTGTTCAATCGTTCCTATGAAAGTTTCTTGAAGACTTTTCACCTCTCAGAGAGGCTTCTTCAGTTCTGCTGGTGCTGAGTCTCACCTCAGCTTCTCACGTCTGTGAGGAGTGGTCAGTGCCACTCATGTTCCAAAGAAACAAAGACACATTCTAATTAGTCCAAAGGGAATAATCAGCCTGAGGATCCTGACTGAGATACTGCATGCAATAACCTTCAAGTATTCTTGTTTGATGTTCAACAGGTTCCTTTTTCTGTTTTCATTTTTTTTAAATTGTCTTTTTTATCAGAGCGTTCAGCAAACCAATTTTCATTTGATTCATATTTCATTTCAGCAAAACAAACCAAATTGTATTGTTGCAATTATATTTTGTTTACTTTATTATTTTCCTACAATTACTTGTTTTTGAATATTAATTCCTTTTTGCATGAAAATCTTTTGGATTTTGTGTGAATGTGATTATTTTGTAACTTGTTTTTTGTGAATAAACGTGCTTTTAAAAATAAAATCAAAATCATGTTCCAACAACCCGCTTGGCTGTTCAAGGTCCAGGGAGCGTCAATGGGGGGTCATTAGCCCTCGTACGCTAATGGTGGTCATTAGCATGAGCCACTTCACATGAGCCAATGTTCTGAGTAGTTCTTTTGTGGAGTTTAGCCCGGACCTGATTGTAGGTGAAAGATGATGTCGCAGATGTATACATAACTGGAATATGTTTATGAAACGGATGAAAAAATTAGGAAAAGGTTAAGTCAGCTCCACATATTTGTGTGAGCAAACATTGTCAGTCATGGACTGAAGCAAGAAACGACTGAGGTCAAGGATGAATGACTTAAATTTACAAATTCAGAAAGAGAGGATAATTAGTCTTTAATGTCCACACATTTTATTTAACTCCATTCTCTGTAGTTCTGTTTAAACTACCAAGCAAAATTTTGCAAATAGCTATATTGGCAAGGGCAGGGTTAAAAGCTCATTGTGTAATCCAATCAAATTACATCATATAATCATGAAAGTTTTTGAAAATCAAAATAAAAACAGCTGTACCTTCTAAAATCGGAGACTTTCAGAGCCCTAGAAACTTTGTGATCAGTTCAAACTGTGTTTTTCTACCTTAGCAGGCGTGAGGTTGACGGTCTCACAAGACTTGTCCTAATCCTAACCCTAATCCATATTCACCAATAGGCTTTGATAATTCCATTATAGTTTGTTTGGTGATTAATTCTCCTGTGAGTCTCTGATTGCACCAGGTCTGTCTCCAAACGTCTTTGAAAATAGAATTGGTCGAGATGGTTCCTTGTAACTTTTTTTTTTTAAATTTTATATACTTGAGTAATTCCCGAAGGGAAATTAGTGGCACATTCTAGTTAGTCCAGATCAAATCACATGCATGTTAGTTAGTGTGTACAGGCCCTGAACACACATACACACAGGGGGGCTGTACTCATGCAAGGGAGGTAGAGTGGCGGGCAGCTCCTGCTTGGTGTGCCCCAAATCTTTTCTCCAACAGCTGAACTGACAAACATGTTTTTCTTGTTTCCTATTTTCTAATCTTTCCCCTTTCTGCTCATCTTCCTCCCATGGTGTTTGCTCTCACCAAACAAAGTCGTTGATCTTTCAGCCTCAAAGGACATGAATCCTCTTTTCACAGAACACGCCTTTCCTGCCCACTCTTATCATTAAGGCATTCATAAAACCTTATAATGTAGTGGTTAAACTTTATTTTTAAGTCATTACATTTCAGGCACTACACATTTATCATACATTTTCTCTTTCTATTAGACTTTTTAACTTATTTCTCCTTCAGTTTTTTTCCTTCTAAACATGCATAAAATAATATGACTGAAACTTAAAAAATTCACCAATATCTTGATCTAAAATATCAGTTGTGTGCCATAATTCATAATTATTATCATACCATATTCAGTGCATACATATAGATGGTGACACTTGATCATTCTCTTGTAATCTCTATAATGCTGCAAATACGTAGTCACTTCTTTGGTATCTTGATATTGTATATTAGTCATACAGATTTTTCATCTTTGTTCAGCTTTTATTTCTGCTCTTAAGTGAAGGGATGTAAACTTTTCCTGACATTGCACACCAACAAAGTGCAGCCAAAGCAGGCGGGGGCAGGAGGGGTGCACCCCATGTGAAAGGAGAGCTGTTCTAATTGAGGGTGACACTGCTCTGTCGGGGGGGCAGGAACAAATGTAGGTGCCTCCAATATAATTATTTCATTGGTGGGTCATGCATTTCACACCCAGGCCTTCAGTGATGTTCAATTTAGTCAAACCTGCATTAATACACCCCATAATACTGCAAGCCCCTCCCACTGCTGCAACCAATGTAACGTTCAGGACTGAGGTGTACCACCCATTATTATTTATCTGGAAATGGTGGAAAAACCCTTTTCCAGGGGGGATAGGTTAGCTAGTTCAGGGATCAGACCACCAAATCTTTGTTTTCCCCTCCTTCAGCCGTTGTGGGGGCAAAAAGCCAGTATTCTCCAGGTTCACACGCATGTAGATTTTTCTGCTAGAGCTCTGCGCTCTAACTGTAATGTCTGCATAGCCCCGCCTTCTCAGAGTCAGTATCCAATCACAGGACACGTACATGTCAGGAAAATGTGAGGCCAGCTAGAAGGCTTAGAATCCCCAACTCGTGATCTGATTGGCTGTCGCGTCTGTCTATTAACTACATGAACCGTTCACTCACAGTGGAGGGAGACCTGCACTCTGGAGTCTGAAGGTCCTGGACAGAGTTCATTCAACCTGACAACACAAGCTAGAAGGAAAATGTATTAAAAAATTATTCACTTTCATCATAAATATTATCATGGTTTTTGGTTCTATTAGGCCAGCAGAGAAGGCCCTGGTGGTCCTGACTGTCCGCCACACGTAACACATAACACACGTGTTCATACAACAACCTGTTCACACCCCTAAAGAGGCAGCCGACCTCTGGCCTGGATCAGCTGACAGGTGTCCGGGGGGGGGGGGTGTTAGCGGCTTCAACAGGAAAACCCTTCCAGCCGGCCAACATCAACCAGTTTGGACTGGATATCGGTGAATGTTGGTGGACCAATAACTGGTCGGCTTCAGATGGGATCCATAGTGATGGTCCGGCTTCAGATGGGATCCATAGTGATGGTCCAGCTTCAGATAGGATCCATAGTGATGGTCCAGCTTCAGATGGGATCCATAGTGATGGTCCAGTTTCAGATGGGATCCATAGTGATGGTCCAGCTTCAGATGGGATCCATAGTGATGGTCCAGCTTCAGATGGGATCCATAGTGATGGTCCAGCTTCAGATGGGATCCATAGTAATGGTGGTCAGCTTCAGATGGGATCCATAGTGATGGTCCAGCTTCAGATGGGATCCATAGTAATGGTGGTCAGCTTCAGATGGGATCCATAGTGATGGTCCAGCTTCAGATGGGATCCATAGTGATGGTCGGCTTCAGATGGGATCCATGGTAATGGTGGTCAGCTTCAGATGGGATCCATAGTAATGGTGGTCAGCTTCAGATGGGATCCATAGTAATGGTGGTCAGCTTCAGATGGGATCCATAGTAATGGTGGTCAGCTTCAGATGGGATCCATAGTAATGGTGGTCAGCTTCAGATGGGATCCATAGTAATGGTCCAGCTTCAGATGGGATCCTATCCTTTCTGACCACTGCCTGATAACTTTCGACATTTGGCTATTGGGTAACTCTCTTCTCTCTGTTCTGACCAGGACCAGTGCCAGAGACCATATTTCTCCTGTGCTGGCTTCTCTGCACTGGCTTCCTGTGAAAGCTAGGATAGATTTTAAAATACTCCTCCTCACTTCCAAAGCCCTTCATGGCCAGGCACCGACCTATCTGAAGGAACTTTTAGTTCCTTATAATCCATCTAGAGCATTACGCTCTCAACATACTGGCCTACTGGTGGTTCCTAGAATCTACAAAAGTAGGACAGGGGCTAGAGCCTTTTGCTATCAAGCCCCTCTATTGTGGAACCACCTCCCTACCTCAGTTCGGGGGGCAGACACCCTCTCATTATTTAAGACTAGACTTAAAACTTTTCTTTTTCATAAATTTTACAATTAATGGCAACTTAGGTTACTACGTTTATTTTCCTAGAGACCTACACTGCTGGAGACTCAACATCCAGACTCACTGAGTTCCTCTCTCCTCCTCCTTCTCTCCAAACATCTCTGTTACTCCTCCTCTTCTCTGATCTCACTCTCCAAGTCTCCAATCACACCCTACTAACTAAACTTCTTCCCTGGAGTCTCTGTGCTCTATGTCCTCACAGGTTTTTTTTCAGGTTCACCCCTCATCCACCCATCTGCTATGGACCTGCTCTTCCCATCCCACCAGTACCACCCCTAACCTAATCATCGGCTGGGGTCCGGCTTCGTTTTTCCTCCGCGCCCCCATACTGTTCCACCCCTCATCCACCCATCCACTGTGGACCATCTGCTGTGGACCTGCACCTCCCATCCACCAGTATCACCCCTCACCTAACCATTGACTGGGGTCCTGCTGCCTCTCTTCTTTCGTGTCATCTTACTGTTCCACCCCTCATCCGCCCATCTGCTGTGGACCTTCCTCTGTGGACCTGCACCTCCAAGCCCACCAGTATCACCCCCATCTCTCCATGTGCTGTGGACCTTCTCCTCCAAGCCCACCAGTATCACCCCTAACCTAATTATCGGCTGGGGTCCAGCTTCCTTTTTCCTCCGCGCCACCATACTGTTCCACCCCTCATCCACCCATCCACTATGGACCATCTGCTGTGGACCTGCACCTCCCATCCACCAGTATCACCCCTCACCTAACCATCGACTGGGGTCCTGCTGCCTCTCTTCTTTCGTGTCATCTTACTGTTCCACCCCTCATCCGCCCATCCGCTGTGGACCTTCCTCTGTGGACCTGCACCTCCGACCCCACCAGTATCACCCCCATCTCTCCATGTGCTGTGGACCTTCTCCTCCAAGCCCACCAGTATCACCCCTCAACTATCCATTGGCTGGGGTCCTGCTTCCTTTCTTCCTCCGTGCCGCCATACAGTCATCCACGCAGCTGTAATTGTGCCTTGACTTTAACAACCTTAACCATATTGACACTGTCTCTATCTGGCCTATCTGTCACTCTCTCTCTGTCTCTCTCTCTCCGACCCTGTTCTTATCTTCCTTTGATTTCTTTTCCACCCAACCGGTCGAGGCGGATGGCCGCCCAAAAGAGTCCGGGTCCTGCCCGGAGTTTCTTCCTCATCGAGGGAGTTTTTCCCCGCCACTGTCGCTTATGCTCTGGGGGGTTCAGTTGGGTTTCTCTGTCTGTTAAAGCGCTTTGAAATGTCTGCTGCCATGATTAAGCGCTATATAAATAAAACTTGATTGATTGATTGATTGATTGATAGGGATGGTCCAGCTTCAGATGGGATCCATCGTGATGGTCCACCAAATATCTCCACAACCGTCGCAGATAGAAAAATGAAACAAAAAGCACATGACTCAGGCAGCAAAGGGGATGAAATGAGATGATGACCTTGACCTTGAGAAAACTAGGTCAAGGTCAAATTTCAATTTTTGCACACTCAGGAACCGGATACGATTGAAAGATGAGGGAGAAGGCTGGTGTACGACCATAGATCAAAGCTAGTACTTTGATCAATGACAGTAGGTCAGAGCACTAGCTTTGATTTTTGACCTATATTAGTAGGTCAGGGTAAAATTTTGAATTCAGGGGTGTCGCAGGACGTTGCAGTCTGTGACTGCTTTGGTTTTAGTTCCTGTTTGAAATGGGGGTCTTGGCAGAATGTCCCCTTGTTTTTACTCTTTCCATGCAGGCTGGTGAAGGGCGGGGCATGTTTTTTAACTAAAGTCATCCTGACTTAATAATAATGATTTCCCCTTCAAACAATATTAAGTATTTATTTTACAAATTGTTCCAAAAGGTTCCAAATGTTCCAAGTAGTGCATAAAGATTCTAAGCTGGTAATAACTGTCAGATCGTGTTTTCATGGTGAGAAGCAGCTGTTAAATGAAAGTCTTCTTCTGTCACTGCTGTGTTCATGGAGTCCAGGACTGTGGGCTCAGTTTAGAACATCGAGGTTCAACGTAGAGGTTGTGCAGACTACAGACTTATGGAAGGCTATGCTAATGGAAGGCTATGCTAATGGAAGGCTACACTAATGGAGGGCTATGCTAATGGGAGGCTATGCTAATGGGAGGCTATGCTAATGTAAGGCTATGCTAATGGCGGGCTATGCTAATGGCAGGCTATGCTAATGTAGGGCTATGCTAATGGTAGGCTATGCTACACATGTTGTACATGGAAGGTTCCACTTTTCAGTGGTGATAGATTGGCTTTAATATGAGACTCATTTGATTTCTATTGTATTCTTGGTTCTGTCCTGTTCTCAACACAAGAGGTGGTGTTACACAGATTTGGTTCAGACACGTAATGGAAGGTAACTGCCTGAAACTAACACAGGACCAGAATAAATCAGCTGGACAGAAACATGGAGGGCTAGACATGGACACTGTTGTCACGTTTACCTCAGAGATGTTGCTTTTTCCCTTTTTAAATGGTGGCCTAATAATTGTTAATAATAATCAACTGAGTAGATTAATAAACATATTGAATAATTATTTTGCGTGAAAAGTTTTGTCTTAATATCTCCAACTGTGAAGAGCAGCTGCTCTGTTTCATCATTAGGTCTTTGTAATTCTTAGTCAAATAAAGAATCTTTTTAGACAAAAAATAAGATAAGTGACGCAGTTTAAAGAAAAGTTTCATGTGTTGGTCTCTGTGCAGACACTGAAGCTCACAGTTCACGGGCAAAAATTGTTTTTCTAGCCATGGTCCTGGATTTTGAGTTGGATTATTTCCTGTTTCATTTTATTGCAAAATGCTCCTGCCTTATCTGGAGTTCTCCATTTCCTGTGTTATTTTGGTGTAATTTGTGTTGTAGAGTTTCTCTCCATCCTTCTTTGCCCCCACGTGCTCACATGCCCCGTTTATGTTACTCTATTGTTGTACTGTATGTCTTCTTGTAGTTTTCCATTGTGACGTTCCCTTCACAGCGAATATCTGACCCTGGTTCCTCCGTGTGCCTCCTTACCCTCGTCCCGTCTCTCTGAGGTAATTACAGATACTCCTCATGTTGGCTGTTGTGTTCCAGCGTTGTTGTCCTTCACATTTCACTATTTTAGCATTGAAATGTTTCTCTGAAAGCACATTTGATTATCTGATTTTCTTTTATTCCTTGAATTTATTCTGCTTTTCTAAATTATTTAACTTTTTTTTGCTACCACCATTTGAAGTCAAAGTCAGTGTGTTTGACTTTGACTTCTGTAATTCAGCCCTTGAAACGTTTTTTTCTGTCTGATCTGGATCCTCCTCTGTTCTGCTGAAACTTGTTTTTTATCAAGGGAATATTGACCTTGAAAAATAACTTCTAATACCTGCTCTCCTGGACTTTGAAGACTAGTTGAGAACTCCTACACTACAAAAATACACTTTCATTTTCTTTAATTTCAAAACAAGAAGTGGAAATGTCCAACACATCCAGAGATTACCCCCCCCTCGTGTTGCCCGTAGGCACTCCAGCACACTCATGACCTGCAGAAATGGTGGAAGAAGCAGCTCTAGACAATTATTGTCTCATCTACAAGAAAATGATAGAGGAATGCATTTCAGAATCTTTACCTCCTACTGACCTCCTACCTCCTACTGAGTTAATTTAAAGTTTTGGTTTTTTTGATTGTGTGTGACGGTGGTGTACATGTGGTGAAACACACTGCTTTGTCATGCTACATTTGATCCGTAACAGCGAAGCTGTGACGAACATCCAGCCTGTGAGTGTGTGTCCTGCTGCTGAATGAAACCATGAATGTGTGTTCAGTCTGTTTTTGAGCAGACGTGCTTCAAGTAGATCCTTTAGCTGCTGAAAATCCATTTTTTAAACCCCTTCCTTTTCAGGTTGGTACGGTGTGCGTCTGCCAGCTCCAATCCAGGCAGTAATGAACCAGGGAAAACTGTCGGGGGTGGGGGGGTGGGAGCGCTGAAGGCCTGCAGATGGTAACTGAGGAGGCAGAATGCTGGAGGCCCGAAGGCCTCCTGCTGCCACCATTCTCCCCCTGATAGATGTTAGAACCTCTGTCTGAATGCAGCTCTGTTCCAAAAGGAAGGTTGTTTTATTGAAATACGATCATCGGCTGATTTAAAGCCCCATAAATATTTCAACAGACTTAATAAAGCTCAGCTTCTGTGCTCCAGGATTGGTGGAAAGTCTCTTTCTCTGTTCACACCAACAGCGTGATTTAGGTTTTTTGCATGTTTCCCTGCTGTGATGTTAAACATAAAATGCTGAATTAAAGAATACAGTAGATACCAAGTATTAATTTAGATGTGTTTTTCTTGCAATCCAGTTGATTTTATTTAACACAGATTTTTTGACCTAACTGAGAACCTTCACGGGCAAATATTACATTATTTCACATGACCAAGTGTAATAGTTGGAGGTTAGCTTCAAACCAAGGTTGCCCTCAGAATGGAGAAGAAGTGAAACCTGTGGTACAAACAATGCTGACGTGGTTGTATGGTGTAAATGTTCAGACTGAGGAACTACAGTAGTATTAGTTCATATTGTTTTTCAGGCTGTCGTCCTACCTGCGTCATCTGGTCTGTAATGTATTCATTACCCCCACTTCCTATCAAACTGTTATTTGTCCACACATAAATATAAGAAATAAAACTTTGTGATACAGAAATGTTTTTTCAAAACTGAATGTTTGAAAATTAAAAAAATAGTTTATCATTTTTGCTGTGATGCTTCTGGGACTTTTCTGGCCTCTGTGACCTTGTTTTTGTGTGTTTGGATGGTTTTATGTGTTAGTGTCTTGTTGTGCTTCAGTTTCTCCACTTCTTGTGTGTCATGTGAACTCAGTCATCTTGACTTTGTCCCAAGAGGTCTGTTTCACAAAGCAGGGTTAACAAATCCTGAGTCAGACCTGTGACTCTGGGTTGACCTATCCTGAGATTGGGAACTCCAGGTTTGTGGTTTCAAACAGCTGTTGTGGGTTAGATTTATGCAGCCGACAGCGAATGTGAGTCTGTTCTCCAAGGAAAGAACAACAGGAGAGGGAGAAGGTGTGGGAGGAATTTACTGCTCGAGTCAATGCGTAACTTTCTGTAAAATTACAGGGGAAAACTGCTTTAATAGTCGTCTATTTATTTATTTTATTTATCATTGCTCAAACAGGTCAGGAATCTGCATCATTTACATTTATCCTCCACTGAAGTTTTAACACATTCTCATCCTTTTTTAACAGAGCATGGATGGACAGCAGCAGAAGGGTCCCAACTCAGACTAGATAGATAGATACTGTAGATAGATACTTGAATAATCCCAAGGGAAATTCGGGAAAATAAACTTAACACAGGCCCCAGCAAGCTTTGAACTCGCGACCCCTGGTTTACAAGACCAGTGCTCTAACCCCTGAGCTATGGAGCCCTATAGCAAAAGATGCTCAGTGACCACCAGGGGTTCATTCTGTGGAATTCATACGTAACTATGTTTTAATGTCTTCCTCATGTATTCCATCTATCTGTTGAAGTTTATAGAATTAACTTTCTAAAGGAATACAGAAAACAAATGGTTTACTAGAACCTCCAGACTAGGAGGGCAGATCTGGACATAGAAATACTGGAGCACAAGTCAGAGGTGGGTGGGGGTCACAGGTCAATCATGTTAACTAGTAGAATGTTAACTATTGGAAGATACACAAACTTTGTAGGATGTAAAGATGATCAAATGAAGTGTGTGTTTCTGTTTTTATTGCCCGCTGTGGGGGTGACAGACTCTGAAATGGTTCTGGCAGGTGGAGGGGGTCGTCATCGGGGTCTTCAGTTCAGAAACAGGTTTTTGTTCTCCTCTCATCAAAGTAGCTAGGTGGGTGTGAAACCTGGAGTTCTGTACGGCTCTCTTCCACCTTGTGTTCAGTCCACATCTGCCTCTCAGCCCCCCCACCACAGAACTCCAGGTGGAGACTGATGATGATCTCTCCACACTGTTCTTCATCTGGCTCCACAATGCTCTGGTGTCGCGCCTGGAGTGTCCCCTGCCTCACACCCCAAGCCCACTGGGATAGGCTCCAGCAACTCCCCGACCTGTAACAGTGGTACTTAAGGCGTACAGTATGTATGTATATGTATGTATGTTTGTATATATGCATATGCATGTATGTATCTATGTATGTATGTATGTATTCTTGTATGTATCTATGTATGTATCTATGTATGTATGTATGTATGTATCTATGTATGTATCTATGTATGTATCTATGTATGTATGTATCTATGTATCTATGTATTCTTGTATGTATCTATGTATTCTGCGTGTATTCATTCTTCTGCGCATGCGCGAGCAGGCTGAGTTTCCTCTGCTCTGAGCGAGTTTGTTGTGCTTAATTTTGCGTTTTTTCTATGTTTCTGTGTATATAATTTTAACATAAATGTAGATAATGTATATCACTAGGCTAGTGTACTCCAGGGATGAGTTGATGTCTCTGAGGGTCAAAGGAGACCCCGCGACACGGGATCTCATCCCCGCTGAGCTCCGACGGAGATATCGCGGATGCCGAGCGGGTCGCGTTGAAAGGGCTGGACTGACGGCTAGAGCCGCTAACCGGAGGCGAGTCAAGCCCTCCGTCCCCTCCGTCATCATGGGGAACGTGAACTCGCTACCGAACAAGTTGGACAAACTGACGGCCTGTGCAGGACTGAACAGCTCTACCGGGAGACCAGCTTGTTGGTGTTCTCAGAGACGTGGCTAACCGGCGACGTGCCAGATGCTAACGACGGAATAACTGGCTTCTCCTCCGTACGAGTGGACCGGGACATGAACACCGCCGGTAAGAAGAAAGGAGGTGGATTAATTATCTATACCAATGATAGATGGTGCCATCCGGGACATGTGACGGTGAAATCGAAGCTGTGCAACCGCGATCTGGAGCTAACAGCTGTTAGCATCAGACTCTACTACCTGGCGCGTGAATTTTCACACGTTATTGTCCTCGCCGTCTACATCCCTCCACGGGGGACCCTGAGACTGCACGAGAGACCTGGAGCTCATGCGTCCACAGGTGCAGGATGCAATGGACCCTCTCCAGTTCGGCTATCAGGCCAAGGTTGGGGTGGACGATGTCGTCTAGTACCTCCACCACCGTGTGCCCTCCTACCTGGACGGCGGGGGCTGTGCCGTCAGGGTGCTCTTCTCTGACTTTTTGAGCGCCTCAACACCATCCAGCCCCGGCTCCTGCAGGACAAACTGACCTCCATGGCTGTGGACCCCTACCTCATGAGCTGGATCATGTACTACCTAACGGACAGACCCCAGTACGTCCGTATGGGGGACTGTTTGTCTTCTATGGTGACCAGCAGCACGGGGGCGCCACAGGGGACCGTGCTCTCCCCCATTCTCTTCACCCTCTACACATCGGACTTCAAGCACAACTCAGATACATGCCACATACAGAAGTACTCCGATGACACTGCGATTGTGGCATGTATCCGGAATGGTGATGGGGGAGGGTACAGGGCATTAGTAGCTGACTTCGTGGAGTGGTGCCAGCAGAACCAGCTCCAGCTCAACGTCTCCAAGACGAAGGAGATGGTGCTGGCTTTCTGGCGTGCACCTCCCTCTCCACAACCAGTGATCATCGAGGGCAGTGAGGTGGGGGTGGTAGGTAACTAAGTACCTGGGACACCTCCCTCTCCACCGCCAGTGATCATGGAGGGCAGTGAGGTGGGGGTGGTAGGAAACTATAGGTACCTGGGACACCCCCCTCTCCACAGCCAGTGATCATGGAGGGCAGTGAGGTGGGGGTGGTAGGTAACTATAAGTACCTGGGACACCCCCCTCTCCACAGCCAGTGATCATGGAGGGCAGTGAGGTGGGGGTGGTAGGAAACTATAGGTACCTGGGACACCCCCCTCTCCACAGCCAGTGATCATGGAGGGCAGTGAGGTGGGGGTGGTAGGAAACTATAGGTACCTGGGACACCCCCCTCTCCACAGCCAGTGATCATGGAGGGCAGTGAGGTGGGGGTGGTAGGAAACTATAGGTACCTGGGACACCCCCCTCTCCACAGCCAGTGATCATGGAGGGCAGTGAGGTGGGGGTGGTAGGAAACTATAGGTACCTGGGACACCCCCCTCTCCACAGCCAGTGATCATGGAGGGCAGTGAGGTGGGGGTGGTAGGAAACTATAGGTACCTGGGACTGCAGCTAGACAGCAGACTGTGTGTACCAGAAGGGGCAGAGCAGGATGTACTTCCTGAGGAGGCTGGCCTCCTTCAACATCTGTCCTAAGCTCCTTCTCATGTTCTATCACTCCGTAGTCTCCAGTGTGCTGTCATACACCATTGTGTGTTGGGGTGGGGGGGCCAGGAAAAGAGATATGGACCGTCTGAACAGACTCATCCACAGAGCGGGCTCAGTGGTCGGTCTGAGCCTGGACTCTGTGGAGACAGTTCTGGGGAGCAGGACCACGTCTAAAGTCAGGGCCATCATGAACAACACCAGCCCCCCCACCCCCCCCCCGCACACCACCTTCTCCCAGCAAAGAAGCACCTTCAGCGGCAGACTGCTGTCACACAGCGCCTCCAGAGAGGCTGAGGTCCTCCTTCGCGCCCCGTGCCATCAGGGGGTACAATGACTCTCTGAGGAGGAGCGGGGGGGGAGGTGGTGAGGTCATCACGTGGTTGAATGGAGGGGGTGAGATGGGATGTCAGCCTGTGCTGCAGTGTAGGGGGGCCAAGGTGTTGTGATGTTGTGATATTAAATAGTGACGCCTTATATTTTTGACCATTGTGAGATAGATATTAGATAGATATTAGATAGATATTAGATAGATATTAGATAGATATTAGATATTAGATGTTGTGATGTGAGATAGTGACGCCTTACATTGTAAGAAGGGTGTACCTTACCCACCATGTGGGCCTCCTGCTAATTTTCACTTGCACTTTTATTTGTTATTTCATTTTATTTTATTTTATACTGTTTATATTTTAGTGATAATTTAGTGTATGTCCTGTTAATGCTACATGTGTCTACTAGTGTAGTGTAGCGTAGTGTAGTATGTCTTGTGTTATGTCCTTTGGTGTCAGTGTTTTGTTTTTTTTTATCCAGTATTTATTCATTATGTAATGCCTGAGCAGTGGATATGTGCAATTTCCTTTAATAAAGTATCTATCTATCCATCCATCCATCCATCCATCCATGTTTGTATGATCTCTCTACGTGACTAAAGCCGTGTTCAACAACTCCAAGGTGTCGACAGACACAAACCCACATTCATTTCTCCAGCTGTCCTGACATCTTGTCAAACTCTCTCTGCTATTTCCAGTCTGTACACGAATCCCTCGTTACTCACTGTTCATGCGTCCCAGGACCACCTGTGAAGAGCGAAATTCAGCGATATAGCGGTCAAATATTTATCTTATTATGTATGGTCATTTAAACGTTTGTGACCCCTCCCCAAACCGATATTAAACCACCGTCTATCTATATTACCTTTAACACACTCTGATAGACCCCCCCCCCGGTGTTTCTGGTGATGGGCAAAGATGACACACACCATATTCCTACTCTTGCTGCCACGCCCCTTTCTCAGTCTCCTGAACAAATGCAGAACACACACACACACACACACACACACACACACACACACACACACACACACACACACACACACACACACACTCACACACACACACACACACACACACACACACACACACACACACACACATACACACACACACACACACACACACACACACACACACACTCACACACACACACACACACACACACACACACACACAGACTGAAACACTTTTATATTAAAGACAGTCTGCAGGAGGAACCGTGAGTCTCTGAACACACACACACACACGGATGCTGTCAGCCAATAGCATGTGTGTACGGTATCATGTGACTACCTACTAACAATCTGCACACCTACAGTGAGTTAGCAGTTAGCGTTGCCCTCCTCCCCCCCACTTCCACACTGTAAATACATCTTTCCTCCTCCGTCACAGCGCTGACTGAGTCGTCCCACCACAAGTGTGATTTGTTCCAAATCGTGTTTTTGAGGAGCCACAGGTCGTTCCTCCCACGGGCTGAAGGCTGCCTCTTAGCAAACGCCCTGTGACTTCAGCTGAAGGCATAGATCTAACTCCACTTTCACCCCACTAGGACTTCATTTCTGTCGTTTTCCAAACATGATGCTTAGGGCCAAAGATTCTTTCGTCTTTCTGTAGATATCACATACGAGAAGCTCGTGTTGTAATCCACATTCTTCATGAGGGATGACTTTAGTATTACGTATGACATACTTAAAGTTGGATTTTCTAGTGAGGATGATTGCACCTGTGTTAATGCATCACCAGGCTGATGTCACCAGATGGCTCACGCTCTTCTGGGACAGGAAGTTCTTAATAACTACATTATTCACCACATAATTCACTCTCTGAATTACACTCCCCAAACCAAAAGCACCTTCATGTCCATCAGACCTACACCCAATATGACCACTGAGACTCCCCCCACACAAATACACAAGATTCAGGTTCAGCGGTCCAGTGACAGCACAAAATAGATCATCATAAAAAGAATCCTCAGCGCCCCCACTCAGGCCCCCCGGCGGGGCAGGTACAGAGAGAGTGGTCAGAATGGTGAAACCGACGTGGAACTTAAAAGCAGAAATGATACTGTTTGACTTCTGGTTCATGCTCTTTTCAGCGAGCAGGAGTCCACCAGTGCATTTCTCATTTCCAGACCAAAGTAACTTTATCTGGAGTCTTTTCCCAGCAATCACATGTGCAGAACCGACCCCCCTAGTAACAGTCTGAACCTACTCACCACTTCTTTCTCTCATGCTTTCAACATTCAAACTTGATATGTCATAGTTTGCGACTCCACCCTTTCAGACTTTAAACCTCTATGGAACAAATCCCCCACACAGAAAGGCAGCAGCGGATGTTTTTCTTAAAAAAGTAAATTTTTGTTATACATGGGGCGTAATCTCACTGGAATGGAGGGGGCAGAACTAATGCCAACCCCTCTGCCCTTTGTTCACGCTTCCCCCCTCACTACTGGGTCAGGCTACCTGTCACGTGTCAATCAGCTGGTGATGTACAAGGGGTGGGACTTCATTTACTAGGGGGCGGAGCGTGTCCCCAACCCCCTACTGTCAGCGGTCACCCCCTTCCCTTCTCGTCGTCATCACAGCTCCAGCAGCAACCCAGAGCGTCTCTCTCCTCCATGACCAAACGTTACCTCCCGTCCTGACCAGTAACTCCCTGACGGCCATCCTTCTCTGCTCCTCTCCAAACAGGAGGATTATTACACGGCTTGGTCTTCCTAACTGATTATAACTGCCCACACCTGCCACTAACAATTCAGTCAATGTTTACAGACACCTGTGTACAGCTGTGTCAAGCCCAAGAGAAATACGTCGTCGAAGGATGGATGGATCTGGTGGTGCCCACGTCTGATGTAATCTATACCACCGACCACACTCCTATCACTAGGAGTCCCGTTCTCACAAGTACTTAGTGAAAGTGCCATGACGAACCAATGATAGCAGGATTTTTATGACTGGATGCCTTTCCTAATGCCAACCTAGTTTTTTACAGCAGCTAGGAAGCTTGGTTCCTCCCGGGCTAGGGTGATCTAGGTGGAAAGCAGCTGCAGAAAGTCTGGTTTTATGGCTCCAGAGACCTGCCCCATGCCCCTTCTCCTGTTGGTGTGAAAAGTTTTGCCACAAGAAGGCCAGGAGCTAGACTTTGTAGTCAGAGACTATTTTGCACTGAACCGTTGGGGCATTTTGTAGGATGGGACATGTCAAAACAACAAAACCCACACAACCACCCAATAATAACCCATTAGAACCAAATAATAACGATGGTGGCAAGATTGAGTGGAACAACACAATTACATCATAGCCCCTCTCAGGGGTCATCCTGACGTAGACACTGGAAACAGGCTTTCGGTAGGCCTACGGTCATCTCCACCTGGACTCTCTTCTTGCAGTGAGACAAGTTCTGTTGGGGGCCTGGGTCAGGGTCATCTTAAGGGGTCAGCTGCCTCAGTTTTCATGGATAACCCCTGCCCTCTAGCAAAAGAGCCACCAAATTCCCCTGCAATGTATAGTGTATTCATTGAAGGAGACAAGTGAATTATTGTGCAAATCATAGATACTTTATTAATGTGATTTCTAAAGCATCCTAGTGGTCAGTACTGTTGTTTGCCTACTGATAAACTGAAATCCAGCATCAAAAACAAAATCAATCAATGACTTTCATCACAGTTCATGTTGATATCTGTTATGAGCCGCGAGGCAAAAGCAAGGCCAGGACCCCGGATGCAGAGTGCAAGAACAAACAGTTTAAGCACAAAGTAACAACAGAAAATCATCTAAGACAGCGGTTCCCAAACTTTTCAGGCCGCGCTCCCACTTCTACCTCCCGACTTAGCTGACGCACCCCCAATGCCCGAAACATGGAAAAAAAGAAAGAAAAGGGGTAGTCTTTATAGCCATATAGGTATCAAGTTTAATAATGTAGGCTCCTGTTAACACAGAATAGATTGTGTAATAATGGGCCTAATGATCTCTCACTTTAGAAACGGTGGGGAGAATAATAGTAACAATATAAAAATGACAATAATAATATTTTAAGTCAAAATGGTCACCGAGCGAGCCGACTACAGATGAGTGATGAACAGCAGTTATTACTATGTAACAAATAGGCCTATTTAACAAACTGTAACAGTTATTAAATGGTAACAAATATGCTACTCCGCCACAAAGAATCAAAATAACATAGGCCCAAGTTCTACATCACATTTTCTCTTTCCAGTACGAGTCTCATTGTGTTCTTTACCCCCTTCTCCAGATGAAGTGTCCGGGTGAGTTTTCTGTGTTCTGAGCTCCTCATTTTCAGTTTCCCCTGACTCGTCATCATCACTCTCTTTTTCCTGCTCGATTACTTCAGCCTGGTAGATGAACAGCTCTCAGTTGTGGCCAATGTATCCTGTCCTCTTTCATTTCTCCCAGATTTAATACCGGACAGACTGCCCATTTTTAACCAGTTATGCATTTCGGCATATTATTGTTGCTGCTATCACAACAAACTAGCATGTAGCTAGGAGAAATCCAAGTGCATTTTGGGTATTTTTTTTTTATTTAAAATTTTCCCAAAACGTTTTTTAATTGAAAATTACAAATGATTTCCATGAAAGAACTTAAATATTTTAACTGTTAATCCTCCATTAAAAAGTGTTTAAGTTATTTATTTAATTATTTATGTATTTCAAGATGCTTTGGGAGTATGGGGTACCGAACCCCTTGATAAGGGCTGTTCGGTCCCTGTACGACCGATGTCAGAGTTTGGTCCGCATTGCCAGTAGTAAGTCGGATTCGTTTCCAGTGAGGGTTGGACTCCGCCAAGGCTGCCCTTTGTCACCGATTCTGTTCTTAACTTTTATGGACAGAATTTCTAGGCGCAGCCAAGGCGTTGAGGGTGTCCGGTTTGGTGGCCTCAGTATTACGTCTCTGCTTTTTGCAGATGACGTGGAGCTGTTGGCTTCATCAAGCCGTGATCTCCAACTCTCACTGGAGCCAGTGTGAGTTGGAGATCCGAGTGTGAAGCGGTTGGGATAAGAATCAGCACCTCCAAATCTGAGACCATGGTCCTCAGTCGGAAAAGGGTGGAGTGCCCTCTCCGGGTTGGGGATGAGATCCTGCCCCTAGTGGAGGAGTTCAAGTATCTTGGGGTCTCGTTCAGGA
Organism: Antennarius maculatus; assembly: GCA_013358685.1. Taxonomy (NCBI): domain Eukaryota; kingdom Metazoa; phylum Chordata; class Actinopteri; order Lophiiformes; family Antennariidae; genus Antennarius; species Antennarius maculatus. The sequence continues at coordinate 274,607 of JABVMC010000034.1, read as the reverse complement.
GTGAGGGTATGATGGAACGGGAGATCGACAGGCGGATCGGTGCAGCGTCTGCAGTGATGCGGACTCTGTATCGGTCCGTCGTGGTGAAGAAGGAGCTGAGCCGAAAGGCAAAGCTCTCGATTTACCGGTCGATCTACGTTCCTGCCCTCACCTATGGTCACGAGCTGTGGGTCGTGACCGAAAGAACGAGATCCAGAATACAAGCGGCCGAAATGAGTTTCCTCCACAGGGTGTCCGGGCTCTCCCTTAGAGATAGGGTGAGAAGTTCGGTCATCCAGGAGGGACTCAGAGTCGAGCCGCTGCTCCTCCGCATCAAGAGGAGCCAGATGAGGTGGCTTGGGCATCTGGTCAGGATGCCTCCTGGACGCCTCCCTGGTGAGGTGTTCCGGGCATGTCCTACCGGGAGGAGGCCCCGGGGACGACCCAGGACACGCTGGAGAGACTTTGTCTCTCGGCTGGCCTGGGAACGCCTTGGGATTCTCCCGGAGGAGCTGGACGAAGTGGCTAGGGAGAGGGAAGTCTGGGCTTCCCTGCTCAAGCTGCTGCCCCCGCGACCCGACCCCGGATAAGTGGAAGAAAATGGATGGATGGATGGAAGATACTCAGCTGCCATTACACTCGCGCAGCCCCTAGTGGCAGCTCGCGCACCACAGGGGGTGCGCGCACCACACTTTGGGAATCCCTGATCTAAGAAATACTTCTAGCTAACAAAGTATCAACGGAAAATCCCCCAAACCAAGTGACCAAAAACAAGAGAACCGTGGGAAACAAACTTGCAGCAGGAACGCATGTGGCAGGAGACGAGGTCAGCAACCAAACTCAGGTGTGAGAACAGACTCTGCCCATGAGCCCAGACCTGCCTCCTGCCACTCTCCAGCACTGCAGGGAAACATGACCATTGCAACAAACACAACCATGACAGATCCAGGAGCAATCCTCCAGGCCGTATCCCTCCCAGGTACTGGTAACCTCTGCCTTGCCTGTGGACATCCAGGATGCGGTCCACCGTGTCTGTGGGATGACCTTCAATGATGCGAGGAGGAGGTGGTGGCCACTCTGGTGGTTGGAGGTGGCTGTCGGTCACCGGTTTTAGCAGAGATACATGGAAGACCGGGTGGATCTTGGGGGAGGCTAGATGCTGGATTTGGACAACATTGGGGTTAATGATCCTGTTGATGGGGAAGGATCCGATGAACCGAGGAGCCAAGGAGTTCACTTGAAGAGGCAGGTCCCATGCTGACAGCCAGACTCGTTGCCCCACACGTCAGTCTAGAGCTGGGATCCTCCGTCTGTCAGCCAGGCGCTGATTGCCCTCAGCCCTCCTACCCAGAGCTGCTCGTGTCTCCCTCCAGACCTGTAGCGCTAAGTCCCCCCACCCACTACTGCAAGAATCCAGAAGTTAATGACATACTGGGAGACTGTTTGTCCTGCTGTAAGTCTAACAGTTGTCCTACTGCCTCTCTAACACGTACCAGATGATCAAAAATACGCTTCATCTCATCTGTAAAAGCTTGTAATCAGTGAGTAACTGATTCCTGCTCCATTATAGCCAAGGCCCAAGCTGCCGCCCGTCCTCATCACAAAAGCTATTTTTGACTGGGTGGTAGCGTACGTGGTGGGCTGCTGGTTGAAAACTCATGTGCATTGTAGGAGAAATTGTGCGCATGTGCCTAAATCTCTAGAATACGTCGCCGGGATAGGAATGAATGGTTCTTTGGGAGAAGAAGTCTGGAAGGTGGGTGGTGCTGCCGCTGGCTGGGGGGGTGACAGACTCAAGGAGCTGGATGGCGAGAGCTGGTTGTAGAGAGCTGCCAGCTGGGTACTCAGCTGCATCACGTTGGTGGAGAGGTGCTGCAGGTGCTCCATTACTCGCAGCAGTAATCACGTTTCACATTTTTAAGTGTGGAACATAGTTATAATTTATTTTCTTATGGAATGCCATTCAAAACTGCACCAACCATTTTAAACCCCAGTCACTAATGATCAATATTAAAATGAAAACATTCATTGTTCTATGGGCACAGCTGCACACAAAGTGATTGTGTGGTCATTGTGTAATAAAAACGTAGATGCAGCAGCTTTTGTGGTTGTATTTGTCAGACATGCAAAAATGCTATATTCCAGTAGGTGAATGTGATAAGGCCTTTTGTTTGATAACCAGGTAAATAGTCTCAATTTTTCTCCAAGGCACAGGAGTTCATAACGTACTGATAGGCAGGCAGCTTCACCCTTTAAGAGGTCCATTCAGCTTTTTCACACAAACATTTTGTACAACCTGTATTTGATCCTCAGGATACCTGTTTGCTCACAGTCCTGCTTGCACATGGCAGTAACTGTAGAACTATGTGCATGACCATCACTGGTATGAAGTAAATACAACAGACACAGGGTGAGTAGTGAGAGAAAACGAGTGAATATGTCAATGTAAGATATTGTATTACTGGATGGATAAATAGATAAAAATAATTTTCTACAGGTGTATCAGGAACTATACTACATGCACACTAGCAACATGTGACCAGTCAACATGAAGCTTGTTGAACATGGACAATTTACCTGAGCTGTGTGTTTCTGAATGTAGGAGCAAGACAGAACACCCAGAGAGAACGGCGATTTCTCCAGGGTGTAGCCCAGCTCTCACCCACAGTCAGCTGGGATAGTCTCCTGCCGAGGCCCACATTATTGCATAAGCAGCTGAATTTTCTTCTTCTTCTTCTTCTTCTTCTAAAGTCCATAAACAACTGAGTCTTTAATTTTGTTCTTTTAACTTTTCCCTCATCGTGGATTTTTTTAGAGTGGGGAAGTTAAACGTAAATGGAGCCAGAGAAGAAAGAAAAAGGGCACCAGTTTTTGACACTTCTGGCTACTGAAGGAACCACTAGTACATGGAGCCAGGCTGGATGTCTGCAGTGGAGCCACACCTGGGCTGTCTGCAGCGCTTTGCAGAACCAGGACCCTGACCCTCCAGCAGCTGGTGGACAACACCGGGCCAGCGTTGGCGGATGCCCAGGCTGTGAGCTCCCTGCTGAACATCCAGTCCACTAGGGTGGCTCAGAGGGTGCTACAACTGTGGAGGCAAAGACTCTCCGGGAAGGAGAGAAGCCTCCTCCTGGACTATAGTACAGGGCCTGTGCCGGACAGCAAAGATCCTTTCCCTGAGGTCCACATCAGTCCCCTGTTTGGGGTGCTGGACGGTCCCCTCCTCAGAGATGAACGACAAATCAGCACACGGCCAACAAAAAAGTACTGTACAAATACTGTGTCAAAGTAATCAACAAGAGAAACCTGTGTAACAGAGCCCCCACTGCCTGGGCCAGCAGGACGACGGGAAATGGTCCTGACCCACAGTGGAGACTTCTATACAAACCTCCCCTCAAGAAAAAAACAGCCGACCTCCAGTGGAGAATTTTACACGGTGCCATCAGTTCCAATGCTTTATCTCTGTTTTTAACCCTGCTGTGTCCAGCCAGTGTCCCTTCTGTCCCCTTCGTGAGACAGTCTTTCATGCTTTTAGTGAGTGTGGGAGACTTGCAGTGCTCTTCACTCTTCTAACGAATGTTTTTAATCTGTTCAGTGAAAATTTTAGTATCAGGAAATTCATCTACGGTGCTGGGTACAATAAATCAAATCAGAGAAAGTGGCAGCTTTTAAATTTTATCTCTGGAGAAGCAAAACTCGCAATTTATGTGACCAGGAAGAGGAGAATTGAAAACAATACTGTTCAAGACGCAGCTACTGTTTTTTGCTGTAACATCAGATGTCGCTTAAAACTAGAATTTGGTTTCTATAAAATGACAAAAAACCTAAATAACTTTAGGAACATCTGGTGTCACAAAAATGTCCTATGCACCTTAATTGATGATCAACTCAATTTTGCAAACTTCCTGATATAATGCACTGATTTTAGATTGTATTTCCTCTTACTTATTGGTTTTTAGTGTTTTTGAAGCTCTTTTGTGTTTTCATCTAATATAAAATTGTAAAATGTTTTGAATGTGATTAAAGTGTTTTTGAAAAAGTAAAAAAAAAAGTCTTCTTCTTCTTCTTCTTCTTCTTCTTCTTCTTCTTCTTCTTCTTCTTCTTCTTCTTCTTCTTCTTCTTCTTCTTCTTCTTCTTCTTCTTCTTCTTCTTCTTCTTCTTCTTCTTCTTCTTCTTCTTCTCCTTTTGGCTTTTCCCTTCAGGGGTCGCCACAGCCAATCAGGAGCCTCCATCTAACCCTGTCCTTTGCATCCTCTTCTCTCACACCAACTACCTTCATGTCCTCTTTCACTACATCCATAAACCTCCTCTTTGGTCTTCCTCTAGGCCTCCTGCCTGGCAGTTCAAAACTCAGCATCCTTCTACTAATATATTCACTATCTCTCCTCTGGACATGTCCAAACCATCTCAGTCTGGCCTCTCTGACTTTATCTCCAAAACCTCTAACATGTGCTGTCCCTCTGATGTACTCATTCCTGATCCTATCCTTCCTGGTCACTCCCAGAGAGAACCTCAGCATCTTCATCTCTGCTACCTCCAGCTCTGTCTCCTGTCTTTTCCTCAGTGACACTGTCTCTAGACCAAACAACATCGCTGGTCTCACCACAGTTTTGTACACCTTTCCTTTCATTTTAGCTGAAACTCTTCTATCACACATCACACCTGACACTTTTCTCCACCCATTCCATCCTGCCTGGACACGCTTCTTCACCTCTTTTCCACACTCTCCATTGCTCTGGACTGTTGACCCCAAGTACTTAAAACCTCCACCTTCTTGATCTCTTCTCCCTGTAACCTCACTCTTCCACTTGGGTCCCTCTCATTCACACACATGTACTCTGTCTTACTGCGGCTAACCTTCATTCCTCTCCTTTCCAGGACAAACCTCCACCTCTCTAACTTCTCCTCCACCTCGTCCCTACTCTCACTGCAGATCACAATGTCATCTGCAAACATCATAGTCCATGGAGATTCCTGTCTAACCTCGTCTGTCAGCCTGTCCATCACCATAGCAACAAGAAGGGGCTCAGAGCTGATCCCTGATGCAGTCCCACCTCCACCTTGAACTCCTCTGTCACACCTACAGCACACCTCACCACTGTCTTACAGTCCTCATAATACGAGTCAATTACAATAATTCTTCAAGAAGATGGAAATGAATGAATAATTCTGGACTTTATTTATACTGTACTTTTCAAAATACAGTTACAAAGTTCTCCACAAGCTCTAAAGAATTAGTAGACGAAAGTTCCATCATTAGTCCCTCAGTGGAGAAATTTTTTTTTTTTGTAAGTCTCTGACTTCTGTGAGACACAAAGTGCTTTAAACAGTCTATCAGAGTGTTTTAAAGGTAATACAGACAGAAGGTGGTTTAATATCAGTATGGGGGGGGTTCAGAAACGTTTAGATTACCCTAAATAATAAGATAAATAGATTGTCGCGATATCGCAGAATTCGTGATTCGCGTGTGGTTTGTGGAACACATTAACGACAAAGAACGGGGGCGCTCTGTAACTCTGAATTTATTACTTAACACCATGTTTGTTTGTTTCTCTGTTCTAACATAAATCCTTTTCATTTGTCAGGTTATTAAACCCACAGAACTCCATCAATCAAGGATTAAACTATCAATGAATAAAGAAAAATAACATCAAACAGAAGTTAGGACATTAACTTTGTTCACAACGTTTCTGTCAGAGTTCAGATGGGCTGAACTACTGCATTGTGGGAAATGTAGTTTTGGTCAAAGCACACTTTTGATCTATTCATTTTTAGAAAGTCTGACCTTTTATGCTCTCATGGGCCACATTAAAGGATGTGGAGGGCCACATTTGGCCCCCGGGCCTTGAGTTTGACACATGATTTAAACGTTAATGACACCTCCCCATACTGATATTAAACCGGCAGCCCGTTTGGGAGCCATAGCAACGGTTTCACAAAGACAAAATTCCACTTCGTAAGGCAAAAGTAAACTTGCAGTAGGAACCGTGAGTGTGAACGCTGAATGCAGTGCTGTCAGCCAATAGGACGCGCGTACACTGTCACGTGACTACGGCCACTTACTGCTTTCCTCTCTCTTGTCCTCGATGGAAGGAACTTACATCTCATTGAGGAAAAAATATAATGTATATATAATTTTAAAAATCTGTGGTGTGGTGAAGCCGTGCATCTTAAAGCACAACTAAGTGAGGGGATGTTGTGTACGTATACGAGCAATTAAGACTTTAAGTTTATCAAAAACCAACAATGTGCCTTTCACCTTTTTTATGTGTGAGTTCCAAAATCTGCAAAAAATGTGTGATTTTAGTCATCGCTCCGCTTGATTGACTGTCGGACCATTTCCTGCTGACATAAGGACATAATACGTACACTGCATAACACTACGTAACACTACGTATGCTGGCAGCAACAGATCAATTACAGAACATTATGTAAAGCTACGTACAGCTACATACAGCACGTACCCTTACCACCACCACACCTGTGAGCGTCTGACTGATGGTGAAGTCAAATGAGTGATGGCAAATGTTACACTAACAAGTGTAACACAGTGTTAGTGTAACACTGTGTTACACTAACACTGTGTTACACTAACACTGTGTTACACTAACAAGTGTAACACAGTGTTAGTGTAACACTGTGTTACACTAACACTGTGTTACACTAACACTGTGTTACACTAACAAGTGTAACACAGTGTTAGTGTAACACTGTGTTACACTAACACACCGTTAGTGTAACACACCGTTAGTGTAACACAGTGTTACACTAACACTGTGTTACACTAACACTGTGTTACACTAACGGTGTGTTAGTGTAACACAGTGTTACACTAACACTGTGTTACACTAACGGTGTGTTAGTGTAACACAGTGTTAGTGTAACACAGTGTTACACTAACATTGTGTTACACTAACATTGTGTTACACTAACACTGTGTTACACTAACGGTGTGTTAGTGTAACACAGTGTTACACTAACACTGTGTTACATTAACACAGTGTTAGTGTAACACTGTGTTACACTAACACTGTGTTAGTGTAACACAGTGTTACACTAACACTGTGTTACACTAACACACCGTTAGTGTAACACAGTGTTAGTGTAACACAATGTTAGTGTAACACTGTGTTACATTAACACAGTGTTAGTGTATCACAGTGTTACACTAACGCTGTGTTACACTAACGCTGTGTTACACTAACGCTGTGTAACAGTGGATCCACATTGATTAGAATTCTATTAATAACTGCCCCCCCCCTTCCTGTTCTCTTAGTGAATGACATCACAACCTGTGGGCCAATATCTGTTAACATGGGCTGTCATAATTTGTATGTTTTAAATAAATTAGTATGTTTAACAGGTATGTGCATCTCATGACGTGTAGCTGACAGATCAGTGATACACACGTACCAACAGAATCAACACAAAATGACGTGTAAAAAATGGCAAAAAACTGAAACAAGGCCAAACTGGGTTTTAAGAACTCTTGTCAAATGTTTTAATGTAGCTGACTAAACATTAGTCTGAATGTATAATCAATAATCTTCTACAAACTCACATTTTATATGACACAATTATCTCGGTCTACAGTACTAAATATGTATTGTCAAGCAGCAGAGGTTACATAAAACAAAACGACAGTTAACAAATCCTTCATTCACTCACCAGGAACAGGTCACAGTGGCTGGACCAGTGACTCACACACACACCCCCACACACACCCCCAAATAGAATAAATCACAAAACACAAATTCACATGAATTCTAAGTTTGTCAGGAAACCAGACTCCAAACCTGGAGCTAAAGTCAGCATAACGTCAAATAAAGTGAATGTAAAATGTTTTAGATTCTCTTCATCCTCTGTGCAACAAACATGTAAAGGATGAGTCACATGGTCTACTGTATGTTCACTGTATGATCTTCATGTGTATGACAGGACTGGACAGTACAGTGAAGACACTGAAGACAATAATGTGGTGAAACTGTATTCATGATGCTGGTTTGTCCACCGGTCTGCAGTGTGTTCTATTCTCTCTTTACTGGATTCACATAATGAATAATCGCTAATCTTCTGCACCCTGAGCCGAAGATTAGACGAGACACACTGAACAATGTTTTTACACATTAATATTGAAGAATTTCAATTAAAAAGTCTGTTGTTTTGCTACTTTGTCACTTGTACGCATACATGAAGCTTCATAACCACTGAAGTCATTAATACTAACATTTGGTGAAAACAAAGTTATAAATATATCACTTTAGACATTTGTTATTCATTCTTCCAGTATTTATTCAAATATTCCTCTGATTCCATCAAACACCTTCAAAACATCTGAAGTTCCAAACATTTCTGTGCATTTTCACAAGACTTGTTTTCAGTTTTTCTGGTTTGGTACCAGATCAGCAAAAAAATAAGGCAAATGGGAGCCTGATACTACTGGATATGGTTTGGTCAACACTAAATATTGGTATCAAAGATATTGGTAATAAATTTGCTGTTTGCTGGCCTCTTAAAATGAGATTTTTACAGTTGAAATATTGCCTCAAACGTTGGAGAGTTAATTGACTCGGTTTCCACCGTTGGACACAGACCAGTCAGGACAGGTTCTCCTGATGTAGAGTAATGACTAGAGTAGAGTAATGACTAGAGTAGAGTAATGACTAGAGTAGAGTAATGACTAGAGTAATGACTAGAGTAAAGACTAGAGTAGAGTAATGACTAGAGTAGAGTAAAGACTAGAGTAGAGTAATGACTAGAGTAATGACTAGAGTAGAGTAAAGACTAGAGTAGAGTAATGACTAGAGTAAAGACTAGAGTAATGACTAGAGTAGAGTAATGACTAGAGTAGAGTAATGACTAGAGTGGAGTAATGACTAGAGTAATGACTAGAGTAAAGACTAGAGTAGAGTAATGACTAGAGTAGAGTAATGACTAGAGTAGAGTAATGACTAGAGTAGAGTAAAGACTAGAGTAGAGTAATGACTAGAGTAATGACTAGAGTAATGACTAGAGTAGAGTAATGACTAGAGTAGAGTAATGACTAGAGTAATGACTAGAGTAATGACTAGAGTAGAGTAATGACTAGAGTAGAGTAAAGACTAGAGTAGAGTAATGACTAGAGTAGAGTAATGACTAGAGTAATGACTAGAGTAAAGACTAGAGTAGAGTAATGACTAGAGTAGAGTAATGACTAGAGGAGAGTAATGACTAGAGTAGAGTAATGACGAGTAGAGTAAAGACTAGAGTAGAGTAATGACTAGAGTAGAGTAATGACTAGAGTAATGATGTAAGGGACTAGCCACTATCACCAGACCACCAGGGTACTGGTCAGTGTGTGAAGGCTCTCCGTCATCCAATCACCATGGATCTGTGTTTGAACGTTTCACCTCTCATTCCAAAGGTGAAACGTCTTCACGTCCAGCCGACTCTACAGAGTCAATCTGTTTCCAAACCAGCTGGTGAAACGTCTCTTCACTCTGTCACGACTCGTCTGTCAGACTCACCACATCGTTCTGTTGGACCGCCACCATAAGACAGGAAAACACATTCATTCATTCATTCATTCATTCATGTTCTGACCCGCTGCATCCGTTTTAGCGAGTCACAGGAGCCTAACCCAGCTGGCATAGGGCGTGAGGTGGGGGACACTCCAGCGCGACGCCAGTGCACCACAGAGCCACACAGACACACACACACACACACACACACACACACACACACACACACACACACACACACCTACAGGCAATTTGCAACGGCCAATCAACTTGAAGTCCATGTTTCTGGAGGTGGGAGGAAGCCGGAGAACCCAGAGAGAACCCCCCCAGACACGGGGAGAACATGCGAACTCCACACAGAGTGGGACTCGAACCCATAACCACCTTGCTGCGCGGCGACAGCGCCCCCCACTGCACCCCCGTGTTCAAGAAAAAACATCTCCTGTAAAGCATGTGTAATCCCAATCCAGATTACTATGAGACTGACAGACTGACTGACTGACTGACTTGTTATATCAAACCCCATGGGTCTACAGATTGCTCTAGTCTGGATGGATCTACGGAGCCCCTTCTTGCTTTCGCACATCAACGCTCGCGACTTCACCTCATCCTGGATTTTTGGTCGGCAGTCACGTGATACTGTACACGCATTCTATTGGCTGACAGCATCCTGAAATGCGCTACGTTCCGTGAGTCTCGGACGCTTTAAACAGTCTATCAGAGTGTGTTAAAGGTAATACAGATAGAAGGTGGTTTAATATCAGTATGGGGGGGTTCAGAACCGTTTAAATTACTGTAAATAATAAGATAGTTTGTCGCTCTATCGTGGAATTCGTTAATCGCATTTGGTTCCTGGAATGTATTAACAGTGAGTAACGAGGGATCACTGTACATGAATTCAGCCTTAACTCACATTTCAAGTTCAGATTCTATGGCTTGCATCAGTGTTTATTCTATAAACGGCTCCTAAAGTGACCCTAAGTAGACGATGAGTGACTCCCATCAATCAAAATGATCACCGTGTAACTTCTGGATGGAATTAATTAGGGAAAACATCTTATTGTCTTTTACCGCTGGGGACACTCCTCTTGACATCACTGCTAGAGCTTAAGACTAAATAATGTACTTGGGACATTTTTGGGACGAAGTTATTTCAAGCTAGTTTGTCAGAACTTAAAAACTCATAACTATTGTAGAGCTAACAGTATAACTACTGATTTATACTGTGACAGTGCAAAGTAACGGAAAGAATGTTTACAGAAGGACAGAAAATGAGAAAGAAACAGAAATAACACAAATCCCTTTGACCAGTGTCGTTCTCTGGAAGTAATCAGTGACTGTTAGACCGATCCTGTGGTTCATGGGTTCTACTAAAGCTGGGTTAGCTCCACTAACAAATCTACTAAAGGTCATTTCAAAAATATTTGCAACTTGTACCTTTGACAGTGTTATAAAACAAGTTTTAATGTCACTTGATTGAATAAAGTCTCTATGCTGAAGACAGTGGTCAAGGTTAGTCCCAGTAGTTCTCTGTCTTCTGATTGGCCGGCGTGGACGGCGCTCACACGTCCAGGTCGTCCGGTCTGGCTCGGCTGCTCATCCTGCTGCTGGCTCGGCTGCAGGGCCTGGCGTCCCCCAGCGTGAGCGGCTGCAGCTCGTGTCCGGCCGGCGACAGCTTCTTGTGCTCCTGGGTGTCGTCGGGGAAGTCGAAGGCCTGAGCGTGGGAGTTTGAGATGGTGCTTCCTGCCCCCGTGTGGCCCAGACGGTTCTGCTCGGTGGAGTAGTTGGCCCAGTTCTGCTCAGTGGCCTGCTTGTTGTAGTTACGACAGGAACCGGTACCCCGCTCCCCAGTGGCCAGCTTGTAGCCTGGGGGTGACATGGGTGAGAGTGGGGCAGTTGGGGAGGAACAACCATTGTAGTAGGTGTACTTGGCAGTGGACAGGTCTTTGGGGGTGGGGCTCAGGGTACCTCCACTGGGGTAGAGCGTGGGCTGCTGTTTGCCCTTGACCCGGTCTTTGATCCTCTTGAAGAACACGTAGAAGAGTTCGATGACGTTGAGCAGCAGGGACACCAGAGAGACCACCAGCATGAAGATGATGAAGACGGTCTTCTCTGTGGGGCGGGACAGGAAACAGTCCACCCGGTGTGGACACGGGGACCTCTCACAGGTGTAGACGGCAGCCAGGCTGAAGCCGTACATGTACCACTGGATGACCAGGAAGCCCACCTCGAACATGGACTTAAAGAAAATGCTGACTATGTAGGTTCTGAGCAGGGCCCCCTTCATCTTCACTTTACCGTGTTCCTCAATGCCGTATTTCAGCTTCTTCATCTCAATTTTCCGTAGTGGGATGTCAACATCACCACCGTCATTTTGTACCGCTTTAAGCTCCTCCTCTTTCCTGTTGAACTTTTGCTCCTTCCTGTTCAAATAAAACACATGAGCCAGGTAGAGCAATGTCGGGGTTGACACAAAGATAATCTGGAGGACCCAGAAGCGAACGTGGGAGATGGGGAAGGACTTGTCGTAGCAGACGTTCTCACAGCCAGGCTGCTGGGTGTTACACTTGAAGGCAGACTGTTCATCTCCCCAGGCTGACTCCACGGCGGTGCCCAGGACCAGGATCCTGAAGATGAAGAGCACCGAAAGCCACACCTTCCCCCCCGCAGTGGAGTAGGCCTGGACCTTGTCCAGGAGACGTCCCAGAGCGCTCCAGTCACCCATGGTCAGAGTTATCTGGAGAACAGGAGTGATCATCATTATAATGATAATTACAATAACAACAATAATAATAATAATAACAACAGTCATAATAATAATAGTAATAAAAATACAGTATTTTCTGCACTATTAAGGCACACCTTCAATGAATGGCCTATTTTAAAATGTTTTCACATATGAGGCGCACTGTTGGTTTCTGAGAAAATTAAAGGCTTTTAGGTGTGCCTTGTAGTGAGGGAACCACTGTAATAAACCAACACAGATTTTATGCAGATGAGCATAAAGGACTCTCTTTGGTACTTTGAAGTGGATTAAATTAAATTAAATTAAATCAGTGAAGATACAGAATATTTACAGTTACAGTGATCCCTCGTTCCTCGCAGTTAATGTGTTCCAGGAACCACACGTGAAATCAAATTCAACAATAGAACAACAAACTATTTATCTCATTATTTAGGGTAATCTAAACGTTTCTGAACCCCCCCATACTGATATTAAACCACCTTCTATCTGTATTACCTTTAAAACACTCTGATAGACTGTTTAAAACACTTTTGTGTCTCACGGAAGTCCCAGACTCAGAACGGAACGCACTTCAGGATGCTGTCAGCCAATAGAATGAGAGTACGGTATCACGTGACTGCCTACCAAACATCTGTGATGAGGTGAAGTCACACGTGTTGATGCGGGAATGCTTGAGGGATTAGTGTATGTGGATCTAAAGCAGCGTGTTACAGGAGGTCATACTAAGAGCAGAAGTGGTTGTAGAACACACAACACCGTCTGGGTCGTGTTTTGTTTTTTCAGTTCAATAAATAAAGTTAACAGTTGAAGCTGAAACGTTCTTTCAGGTGATCCCAGATGTTTGAACAGATTCTTCTAAAGTCTGGATTATAATTTTTGCCTCTGGATTTTTTTTTTTTAATCTCGAATGTTTTTGTTCTGTTAGTTTTAAACTACAGAGAACTACCACTGGAAGCAGCATGGTGGCGCTGTGGCCTCGCTGTAGGGAGGTTTGTATCCTTCCTGTGTTTGTATGTTCTCCCCTGGTCGGCATGGGTTCTTCTCAGGTTCTCACGCTGACCCCCACCGCTAAGAACATGTAGCTTAGGTGACCTGTGTGTGTGTGTGTGTGTGTGTGTGGTTGTTTGACCCTACACTGAGCTGGCGTCCTATCCAGGGTGCACCCTGCCTTTAGCCTGTAGCTGACTGACACGTGACCCACAGAGCAGATCAAATAGAACCCACCAGTGGACACTGGTTTGGATACTGGTTTGGGATTCTAGGCGCCATACAGTGGTCATCAATTTAAAAGGCTCAGCTGAGACTGCTAATGCTAACGCTAATACAGTTAGTTATACTGTGGATGTGCTCCTAAACTAATGTTTGTGAAGATAAACTGTTCTATTAATGCTGGTTACACAGGATCAGCATTGAAAAAGTCAAACTTAAATTCATTTAAAGTTTTATGAGCTAAGGAATAGATTTGTTTGTAACGCTGCTCTTTAAATCCTGGGATGGATATGATTGTAGAGGAAAACTTTAACAAAGTAAAACTACACAGGTTTAATTTAAGGTTTTTTACGTGAGCCAATCATGTCAGAATCCCACATCAGATTAAATTCTCCACATCAGAAACAAACTCATGGAACCAAACGCTGGGGGAGGGATCAGATGTGTGTCCTCTGGGTTTTAAATCCTTGGTGTTGAACTAACAACTTAACACACAGAAACACACACACACACACACACACACCACACACACACCACACACCACACACACACACACACACCACACACACACACACACACCACACACACACACCACACACACACACACACACACACCACACACACACACACCACACACACACACACACCACACACACACACACACACACACACACACACACACCACACACACACACACACCACACACACACACACCACACACACACACCACACACACACACACACCACACACACACACACACACACACACACACACACACACACACACACACACACCACACACACACACACACCACACACACACACACACACACACACACAAACACACACACACACACACCACACACACACACACACACACACACACACACACACACACACACACACACACACACACCACACACACACACACACACACACACACACACACACACACACACACCACACACACACACACACACACACACACACACACACACACACACACACACACACACTGCTGCCTTTGAGGAGAACATTCTCTGCCTGGAGCTCAGTCCTCTGATCAGTGACCTGCTGGTGAACATTTGTGTCACGTGAACCCACCTACTGCTTAGAGCTGCAAACGTCTGACTTCACACTGTTCTCTGTGTGAAAAACCTGCTGCCTGGAGCTGAAACTTAAGCTTCAATTTTACACGTATGTCAGATTTATACATGTTAAAAACATATAGCCGTTCTTTATTCTCTTCTGTAGATAAAAATAAGTTTTGTCTGCTGCCTGAAGCCTGGAACCATCTCAACCCTGCAGCTCCTCTACAGTTTCAGCTGTGTGTGTAACACCAGGCCAAGATGGCAGAATAAAAACTATTCCACACACACGTCCGTGTTCTGGGAACAAACGTAGAAACACCCGTTAACAGAAAAGCTACTGGGTTTTATTTAACCAGGTTTAAAAATGGGCATGTTTGAAAAAAAGCCAGTAAACAGTTTGTTTGTGTGTGTGTGTGTGTGTGTGTGTGTGTGTGTGTGTGTGTGTGTGTGTGTGTGTGTGTGTGTGTGTGTGTGTGTGTGTGTGTGTGTGTGTGTGTGTAGCCAAATGTTCTCAGCGAGGCCCTCTCTCATCCTGCAGACACACAACATTTCCTCAGAGGAAATGAGGCTCTGACAGAAGTTCCTGCTTCTATCCTGAACATCGTTTCCAGAAGCTTCAGTTTCAGCCACAGTTTACCGACTCAAACATCCACTAAACTGTGGTTCAAGTGTCTAAAACATTATGTAATCAATATAAACCACAGGGCCTTTACAGCAACTACATACACATATTAGAATAGAATAGAATACAATAGAATAAAACAGAATAGAACAGAACAGAACACAATAGAATAGAATAGAATACAATAGAACAGAATAGAATAGAACAGAACAGAGTAGAATAGAATAGAATAGAACAGAATAGAACAGAGTAGAATAGAATAGAATAAAATAGAATAGAAAAGAATAAAATAGAATAGAATAGAATAGAATAGAACAGAGTAGAATAGAATAGAATAGAATAAAATAGAATAGAATAGAACAGAATAGAATAGAACAGAATAGAATAGAACAGAACAGAGTAGAATAGAATAGAATAGAACAGAATAGAACAGAACAGAATAGAACAGAGTAGAATAGAATAGAATAGAATAGAATAGAATAGAACAGAATAGAACAGAACAGAATAGAACAGAGTAGAATAGAATAGAATAGAATAAAATAGAATAGAATAGAACAGAATAGAATAGAATAGAATAGAACAGAGTAGAATAGAATAGAATAGAATAGAACAGAATAGAACAGAATAGAATAGAATAGAATAGAACAGAATAGAACAGAACAGAATAGAACAGAGTAGAATAGAATAGAATAGAATAAAATAGAATAGAATAGAATAAAATAGAATAGAATAGAATAGAACAGAATAGAATAGAACAGAGTAGAATAGAATAGAATAGAACAGAATAGAACAGAACAGAATAGAACAGAGTAGAATAGAATAGAATAAAATAGAATAGAATAGAATAGAATAGAACAGAATAGAATAGAACAGAATAGAACAGAACAGAATAGAACAGAGTAGAATAGAATAGAATAGAATAGAATAGAATAGAATAGAATAAAATAGAATAGAACAGAATAGAATAGAACAGAACAGAGTAGAATAGAATAGAATAGAACAGAATAGAACAGAACAGAGTAGAATAGAATAGAATAGAATAAAATAGAATAGAACAGAATATAATAGAACAGAACAGAATAGAATAGAATAGAATACAATACAATAGAATAGAACAAAACAGAACAGAACAGAGTAGAATAGAATAGATGGGAATAGAATAGAATAGAATAGAACAAAACAAAGTAGAATAGAATAGAATAGAATAGAACAGAATAGAATAGAATAGAATAGAATAGAATAAAATAGAATAGAATAGAATAGAATAGAACAAAACAGAGTAGAATAGAATAGAATAGAATAGAGTAGAATAGAATAGAATAGAATAGAATAGAATAGAACAAAACAGAGTAGAATAGAATAGAATAGAATAGAGTAGAATAGAATAGAATAGAATAGAATAGAATAGAATAGAATAGGTGTTGTAGGTTCTATAGTACTGTATTATCATCTCATATTTATTTTCCAGGGACATGTTTGTCCCCTCTGATTGGCTGCTGATCAGTCAGATTGTTCTACAGACTGTAATCAGACTGTTCTAGAAACTGTAGATCAGATTGTTCTACATAGTGTAATCAGATTGTTCTACATACTGTAATCAGATTGTTCTACATACTTTAATCAGATTGTTCGACATACTGTAGATCAGATTGTTCTACATACTGTAATCAGATTGTTCTACATACTTTAATCAGATTATTCTATGTAGATCAGATTGTTCTACATACTGTAATCAGATTGTTCTACATACTGTAAACAGATTGTTCTATATACTGTAAGCAGATTGTTATTCATACTGTAATCAGATTGTTCTACATACTTTAATCAGATTATTCTATGTAGATCAGATTGTTCTACATACTGTAATCAGATTGTTCTACACACTGTAGATCAGATTGTTCTACATACTGTAATCAGATTGTTATTCATACTGTAATCAGATTGTTCTACATAATGTAAACAGATTGTTCTTCATACTGTAGATCAGATTGTTCGACATACTATAATCAGATTGTTCGACATACTGTAATCAGATTGTTCTACATACTGTAATCAGATTGTTCTTCATACTGTAATCAGATTGTTCTACATACTGTAAACAGATTGTTCTACATACTTTAATCAGATTGTTCGACATACTGTAGATCAGATTGTTCTACATACTTTAATCAGATTATTCTATGTAGATCAGATTGTTCTACATACTATAAGCAGATTGTTCGACATACTGTAGATCAGATTGTTCTGCATACTGTACATCAGATTGGTCTACATACTGTAAGCAGATTATTCTATGTAGATCAGATTGTTCTACATACTGTAGACAGTTTGTTCTATGTAATCAGATTGTTCTACATACTTTAATCAGATTGTTCTACATATTGTAATCAGAATGTTCTATGTAATCAGATTGTTCTACATACTTTAATCAGATTGTTCTACATACTGTAGACAGATTGTTCTACATATTGTAATCAGATTGTTCTATGTAATCAGATTGTTCCACATACTGTAATCAGATTGTTCTACATACTTTAATCAGATTATTTTATGTAGATCAGATTGTTCTACATACTGTAATCAGATTGTTCTACATACTGTAGACAGATTGTTCTACATACTGTAAACAGATTGTTCTACATACTTTAATCAGATTGTTCGACATACTGTAATCAGATTGTTCTACATACTGTAGATCAGATTGTTCTACATACTGTAATCAGATTGTTCTACATACTTTAATCAGATTGTTCTATGTAATCAGATTGTTCTACATACTGTAATCAGATTGTACTACATACTGTAATCAGATTGTTCTACATACTTTAATCAGATTGTTCGACATATTGTAATCAGATTGTTCTATGTAATCAGATTGTTCTTCATACTGTAGATCAGATTGTTCTACATACTGTAATCAGATTGTTCTACATACTTTAATCAGATTATTCTATGTAGATCAGATTGTTCTACATACTGTAATCAGATTGTTCTATATACTGTAGACAGATTGTTCTACATACTGTAATCAGATTGTTAAACATACTGTAATCAGATTGTTCTACATACTTTAATCAGATTATTCTATGTAGATCAGATTGTTCTACATACTGTAATCAGATTGTTCTACATAATGTAAACAGATTGTTCTTCATACTGTAGATCAGATTGTTCTACATACTGTAATCAGATTGTTAGACATACTGTAATCAGATTGTTCTACATACTTTAATCAGATTATTCTATGTAGATCAGATTGTTCTACATACTGTAATCAGATTGTTAGACATACTGTAATCAGATTGTTCTACATAATGTAAACAGATTGTTCTTCATACTGTAGATCAGATTGTTCTACATACTGTAATCAGATTGTTCTACATACTTTAATCAGATTATTCTATGTAGATCAGATTGTTCTACATACTGTAATCAGATTGTTAGACATACTGTAATCAGATTGTTCTACATACTTTAATCAGATTATTCTATGTAGATCAGATTGTTCTACATACTGTAATCAGATTGTTAGACATACTATAATCAGATTGTTCTACATAATGTAAACAGATTGTTCTTCATACTGTAGATCAGATTGTTCTACATACTGTAATCAGGTTGTTCTACATACTTTAATCAGATTATTCTATGTAGATCAGATTGTTCTACATACTGTAATCAGATTGTTCTACATACTTTAATCAGATTATTCTATGTAGATCAGATTGTTCTACATACTGTAATCAGATTGTTCTACATAATGTAAACAGATTGTTCTTCATACTGTAGATCAGATTGTTCTACATACTGTAATCAGATTGTTCTACATACTTTAATCAGATTATTCTATGTAGATCAGATTGTTCTACATACTGTAATCAGATTGTTAGACATACTGTAATCAGATTGTTCTACATAATGTAAACAGATTGTTCTTCATACTGTAGATCAGATTGTTCTACATACTGTAATCAGATTGTTCTACATACTTTAATCAGATTATTCTATGTAGATCAGATTGTTCTACATACTGTATATGTTCCTCATAATGAACTGAATGTGGATCAGTAGAAACTCCAGTTTAATCCACATGGTGCCAAACATGTGCTCCCACTTAACTAGTAATAACACACACACTGTACCCTACACTGGCATCCAGTGTCCAGCCTGAGGGGGGGGCGGACAATCAGGGCCGTCATTATTCCGTTACTTTCTACATGACTGGGTGTCCGTCCTGAACTCTAATGACAGACCCGGACAAAAGCCGGGACGTGACTCTGGAGCCTCGAACAGCCTCTTTCTTCAGAGGGAAGTCAGCTGAAAAGCGCCTCAGCATTCCTGACCGAGGCTCCTGGTGTCATGGGGCGACCCGACTGTGGGAACGTGAAAAAAACAGTTAAAGGTCCAGTGGGACCAACTCCACGGGAGGGGGTCACAAAGCACCCAAACGCCTCGTTTCAGAAAGAATCCCACACAAACTGTCAGGATTTCCCTCCTGATAGTCAGAAAAGTGAAGAGGAAACTTTGTGAAGTCAGAGGATGAAGCGCAGCGGAGTTTAAAGAGTTAAAATAGTTTAAAGAGTTAAAAGAGTTTAAAGGAGTCGGACTGAAGTTTGGAGCGTGAAGCTGAAGCTGAAGCTTACCTGAGACAGTCAGGACACCTGGTCACCCTCACACCCGGACCCGGAGCCAAAGTGACTGAACTTGTCAAAGCCGCCTTATAACGGTCCGTCAGAGGACCCGGGTCACATGATCTCTACGTCACCAGTCCGCTTCAGGGACCGACACTCCTCCAACGTTACTCCTTCAGGACGAGTAATCAGTCCAGACCGGTCAGGTCATCACAGCAACAAGCAACTGTAATCTGATTACAAGCAGGCTGGGTCTCAGCCGTGAAGTTTCCTCAATCAAACTTTATTTCCTTTAATTTAATCCTGTCTGGAACTTTTTGTGTCCATTTCTGATGATGTCCTTATATCTGAATTACACTTTAAACCTTCTGACTGCAAAGCATTTCACATTTATCTGTAACCGTTAAACGAGGAAACACTTAACTTTACATCTGACCCTAATCCTAAACCAAACTACCCTAATTCTAACCCAAACTACCCCAATCCTAACCCAAACTATCCTAGTCCTAACCCAGGCATCATCAGAGAGATAGTGTGAATTGATTGGTCATAAAGCACCTGGTCAGCAATAATCAATAGTCGGACTGTACAGACAGATCCTGCTTTGTTTCTAAGATAAATCAAGAATCACATTTTAGAAGTGATATTCAGGTCTAGTAGAAGTACCTTTGTGAAAATATCTATTAAAGTATTATTTGATAAAGTACAAGTATTATAATCTGGATTACCAATGTAAAACTTTTAAAGTCAAGATTTTCTATAGAAGTACTGATATTCTAGTAGCAGAAGTATCAGTGTCAGGATTATCTACTAGGAGTACTGTGTAATATTCTGTTAATGGTAGAGGTAGTAATAGTAGTGGTAGTAGTAGTAGTAGTAGTAGTAGAAGTCATTAACTCCATATTCGTCATATGAAGGATTATGTGATATTATAGTAGTTTACTTAACATTTGGTATGAAATGAAAAACATGTAGTCGGTGTGTCCCGTCACACTGGACCTGATTCTACCTGTAGGACCTTTCAGTAACTCTTGAACTAGTGCTCAGTAGTCTCTCGTGCCACATTTTGTCTAATTAATAGCGCCACCTAGTGACAAAAGTGTTGTAATGACATAAAGGCAGAACGCGCTGCTGTGTCCTGTCACATGGTGTTACAGCGAACATGTGAGGGTCAGTGGGGTCACTGGTTTAACAAGAGAAGAAGAGACACCCTCCTCTGCTGTCCGTCCCAATGAATGAGTCCAGGGTGAGTTTCCCTCCACTTTATGTCCAATCACGTGTGTTCCTTTAATCACACGTGTTCCTTTGACTGAATTCACTGGAGCCTAAATCCCAGGGAGGCGTGTAGTGGGGGGCAGCGTCTGGACATGGTGAAGGCTGCTAATTCAGTTATGCTGCTAACTGTGGGGAAGACATCAATATGAGGAAAAATAATTTATGGTCTCCCACATGTAGACCGTTTGTAGCCCGTATGAGTCTGTGCCTCTATAGTCCTTAGATTAAATGAGCAAACAGCAGAAAAGGACTTAGAATTTGCACCTAAACCTGCGGTTCAGAATTAGATCAGAACTAAGGCCCAGACAGAGATTGTTTTTACATCTCCACCTCTACTGAATGATTTCCCTCCTGGGGGGGGTGTAGAGGCTAAGCCCAGCCTGAATCCACCGAGGTGTTCCACTGATGTGAATGATGTGCTGATGTCACTTCCTGCTCATCAAAAGTCAGACACGCCCCTTTATGTTTTATGTCTGTTTGATTTCATGAAGTTTGTCAGTTAATCCACCGATAGTTAACATCAACTAGAAAACATTCAGAGTTCAGCGTTAGCGTCAGTTAATGCTTCCAGACAGAAACCTGACCCCAAAACATTGGTTCCTACATCCTTTAGTTCCTACAGGAGGACAACATTGGTTCCTACATCATTTAGTTCCTACAGGAGGACAACATTGGTTCCTACATCATTTAGTTCCTACAGGAGGACAACATTGGTTCCTACATCATTTAGTTCCTACAGGAGGACAACATTGGTTCCTACATCATTTAGTTCCTACAGGAGGACAACATTGGTTCCTACATCATTTAGTTCCTACAGGAGGACAACATTGGTTCCTACATCATTTAGTTCCTACAGGAGGACAACATTGGTTCCTACATCATTTAGTTCCTACAGGAGGACAACATTGGTTCCTACATCATTTAGTTCCTACAGGAGGACAACATTGGTTCCTACATCATTTATTTCCTATTTGAGGACAACATTGGTTCCTACATCATTTAGTTCCTACAGGAGGACAACATTGGTTCCTACATCATTTAGTTCCTACAGGAGGACAACATTGGTTCCTACATCGTTTAGTTCCTACAGGAGGACAACATTGGTTCCTACATCATTTAGTTCCTACAGGAGGACAACATTGGTTCCTACATCATTTAGTTCCTACAGGAGGACAACATTGGTTCCTACATCATTTAGTTCCTACAGGAGGACAACATTGGTTCCTACATCATTTAGTTCCTACTGGAGGACAACATTGGTTCCTACATCATTTAGTTCCTACAGGAGGACAACATTGGTTCCTACATCATTTAGTTCCTACAGGAGGACAACATTGGTTCCTACATCATTTAGTTCCTACAGGAGGACAACATTGGTTCCTACATCCTTTAGTTCCTACAGGAGGACAACATTGGTTCCTACATCATTTAGTTCCTACAGGAGGACGACTCCGTCAATAATGAATAAATGTGAACTAACAGCAGGTGGTGAGTTTTCTTACAGGTAGTCTATCTGACAGGTAGTCTATCGTCTACTTTGTTGCTCTAACTTTCAATCTGACCTGAATTGTCTTCAGTCTCCATGTTGGTGAACGTCTCCATGAACAGAAATGCATTGTGGGTTTGTTTCCTGATCAGAAGTTCAGAGATGTGGTGAGAAGAAGGGGAAACACTGCAGATGACACCAACGGGAAAGATAAGAAGACCACAGGAAGTGACATCAGAGTAAACTGTTCACTGAGTCTGAGATTTGCTGAGTCATGTTAACATGACATGTGAAGTCTGACTCTATGGGGTGTTAGGGTTAGCTTTCACTGGCCACTAAAAATGTTTCTGTCACCCCCTCCACCTCTGTATATGGACCAATCAACCCTGCTACTCCCCATTCAGTCACTAGAACCAGTACACAACCACACACACACTTACAAACATACACACACACAGACGTGATAGAGAGCCAACATAACACAGGATCGCATTCTTGTGTATATGAAGGTACTCATGTTTTCAAAAAGATACTGTAAAATTCGGAAACAATATCTGCCGTTCCTGTCTCAGACCCTAGAGAACGTAGTGGCCAAACAGATGAATGCTGTTGGAGAATCTTCTGTTAGAGGATTTTCATTCAGGTTTTAGAACAAACCACAGTACAGAGACTTCACTGCTAAAAGTCACAAACGACCTTTTAATAGCGCCAGATAAAGGTCTTCTGTCTTTTCTAGTCTTATTAGACCTGAGTGAGTGATACTGTTGATCATAGTACTATTCTAATGAGATTGGAAGAGGAAGTGGGGATTAAAAACTCAGCATTACACTGGTTTAGGCCATATCCATTCGACCGATTTATTATTGTCCATGTTCAATCAATCAATCAATCAATCAATCAATCAATCAATCAATCAATCAACCTTTATTTGTTAATAATAAATCTTCAGATCAAGAGACTCTCACCTGTGGAGTACCTCAAGGATCTGTTCTGGGGCCAATTCTGTCTAATCTATTGGGAAATATTATTAGAAAACATAACATTAATTTCACTATTATGCTGACGATACTCAATTATATTTAATAATTAAAACAAAAAAATCTGATCAATTAACCAAATTGGAAACCTGCCTCAGGGATATTAAATCCTGGATGCTTCACAATTTCTTTATGTTGAACAGTAACAAAACTAAAGTTATTATTATTGGGCCGAAGCATCTTTGAGATGATTTCTCTAACATTGTATTTCACTCAGTTAGCATTGCTCTGTCCTCTACTAATGATCATTAACCTGGGAGTGAGTTTTGAGCAAGATCTGTCCTTTAACTCTCAAATGAAGTCTGTGTCTTGGACAGCCTTTTCAAAACGTTGCTGCAATTCCTTATTGTCGGCCTGTTCTCGCTCCTCTATTCGGACTCTACAGTTAGTTCAGAATTCAGCTGCCCTCATACTGACTCGAACTGGGAGGAGAGAACACATCTCTCCTGTCCTAGCATCCTTACATTGGCTCCTGATTAAATGTAGAATGAAATTCAAAATCCTCATGATCACATATAAAGTAGTAGTCGTTGTACTTTATTGATCCCTTAAGGAGGTTCCGTCAGGGAAGTTGACATCTCCATCGCACTAGACACATCACAGTGACTACACAAAAACACACAGAAAAAACACACAAAGAAGTACCGACACCTACTAAGAGAAACAAGACAGTCAGAGACTGCAACATCCCGCGACACCCCTGAATTCAACAGTTTACCCTGACGTACACATTTTTGTGCCTCTGGCTTCCTGAAAATGTTGCCTTTTGTTTTGTGATTATACTGTATCTCATCAGGTTTCAGAGGCGTGTACCTAAAAAGGTATAAAAGTGAAAATTTGACCTTGACCTTGCTTTTCAAGGTCAGTGTTGTGATCTTATTTTCATCCCCTTGCCTCCCTGAATATAACACCTTTTATTTCATCTTTCTATCTACAACGGTTGTGAAGATATTTGGTGGACGGACAAACACAAAAACACTGACAATTACAACACATCACCCCTTTTTAAGGATGTAAAAATAACACACCATGAAATATATTAATAAAAAGGCATAAATAGGCATAGGAAAGTAAAGTGTTTCTTGTGTTTGCAGTGTTTAGGGTTATTGTCTGTGTCATCCCTCAGCTCTCATGTGGACTTTCTTCTTCTTCATCTCCCCCAGAGAGGAGTTGAGCAGTTCAATGGCTCAGGGGATGAAGGAGTTCTTCAGTCTGTTGGTCCTTCATGTTGGGGGGGTTCAGCCTCTGGCTGCTCAGGCTTCTCAGGCTCCTCTGGTTGTTGGTAACGGTGTGCAGAGGGTGGCTGACATTGTCCATGATGTCCAGCAGTTTGTCCAAGGTTCTCTTCTCTTCCACCATTGCCAGAGGGTTTAGCTTCATCCTGACCACCAAGCTGGTCCTCCTGATCAGCTTCTCCAGGCTGGAGAGATCCGTCTTAGTCACACTCCCTCCCCAACACACCACAGCGAACAACAGGACGCTGGCAACCACAGACTGATAGAACATCCACAGGAGCTTCCTGCAGATGTTGAATGCCCTCAGCCTCCTCAGAAAGTACATCCTGCTCTGTGCTTTCTGGTGCAGCTGCCTCGTGTTGCTGGTCAAGTCCAGCTTGTTGTCCAGCCACAGCCCAAGATATTTATAGGTCTGCACAACCTCCACCTCTTCAGTTCCTATCAGAACTGGACTAGGTTGGGGTCTGTCCCTCCTGAAGTCAATGACCAGCTCTTTAGTTTTGGAGGTGTTGAGCTGCAGGCTGTTGCTGTGACACCAGTCACCAAAGTCCTTCACCACGCATCTATAATCCTCCTCCTCATTGTCCCCGATACATCCTACGATAGCTGTGTCATCTTTGAACTTCTGGATGTGACACAGTTCTGAGTTGTAGCAGAAGTCCGCCGTGTACAGGGAGAAGAGGATTGGGGACAAGACAGTCCCCTGTGGAGCACCGATGCAGCTGACCACAGTATCAGACGTGGTGTCCTTTAGCCTGAAGAACTGTGGTCTGTCGGTGAGGTAGTCTTGGATCCAAGCAACCAGGCCGGGGTCCACTCGCATTTGTAGGAGTTTGTCCTGCAGTATACAGGGCTGGATGGTGTTAAAGGCACTTGAAAAATCCAGAAAAAGGATCCTCACAGTGCTGCTTTCCTTGCACAGATGTGAATGGGCTCGGTGTAGCATGTGGAGGACGGCGTCCTCCACGCTGACCTTTTCCTGGTAGGCAAACGGTAAAGATTCCTCAGCATGTTGCACCTGAGGCCTGAGGAGACTGAGGAAGAGCCGCTCCAGAGTCTTCATCAGATGTGACGTGAGCGCCACCGGTCGGAAGTTGTTCAGCTCGCTGGGCCGGTTCTTTTTAGGAACTGGAATGATGCATGACGTCTACCAGAGGGGGGGCACCTTCCTAAAATGCAGGGTCCGTTTGAAGACCTGTTGTAGTGGCTTCCATGAGTTCATCGGTACAGGCCTTGAGTTGACGGGCACTCAATCCATCTGGTCTTGCTGCATTTCAAGGCAGCAAGACCAGAGCTCACAAGCACTGCACTGTGAGGCTCCGTCTGAGATTGACAATCTCATTGAAGCGTATCACCCTCCCAGGGCTCTCTGATCTGAGAATGCAGAATTTTTGGTAACCCGTCAGGTCTTGGTAACTTGGTTGCACAAGTTATCAATGCATCCACTCTTCCACAGGTGAGGTCAAACATGACCACAGGGATTGTTTTTCTTCCACAGCTTCAAAATGACAAGTTGTAATACATTCATGTTCCAGATATTCTTCATAAAACATGTTTGTGACATCAAACCATTTGCATTATTCATTTATTTCTTCATTAATTTTAAGAATTTGCAGTGTTTGTACATGCATATGTACACACACACCCACATTCACACTTGTGAAGGTCCTGTGGGGCCCGGTGGAGGGTCACATCCGGCCAGCTTGTGGAGGTCCCGAGGGGCCCGGTGGAGGGTCATATCCGGCTGGCTTGTGGAGGTCGTCTGGGGTTTTGTGTTGTTGTCATGAACCACATTGAACTGTTGGCTGCTGGACGCCGTCCCTACATTACCTCCATCCACTAACCCCAAGTCTCAGTGAGGAGGAGGACGAATGGAACTCAGGACACCAAAAACTGTAAATACCCACGTAGACATTTTTATTCTCTTATCTTAAATTCTCCTTATTCTGACATTCTCTGTGTTGTTGTTTATTCTGGAGTAGTATAACTGTACAATTCCCCCCTCAGATCAATCTGACAGGGGCAGTCAGGGCAAATGTCAATATCTGATGGTGAGAAAACATTAAGCAACATATTGAATTTCAATATTTAACATGCGTGCAATAACTTTGTTGTTTGGCTGTATGTGTTATTGTTTGTTCAGTAGACCGACAGTATGTTAGTAAGAAAAGGATAAATGTAACCATTAACCTATTGCAGCAAAAAGTCAGGGACAAAATCACTTTGTAAAATTTACATCAATCAAAGGGCATCAACATGGTTCAACATTTTTTGAAAAAGCAACACATCTTTTCTGCAGCGTCGACATTGCGTCCATTTTATGAGTTAAAAGTTAAAAGAACGGATCAAAAACTCAACAATACGGTGAGTATCCAAAGGAGACAGTTTCAAATGGCTTTACTGGCAGGATGTCAGTCAAGGATGAGAGTAGGAAACATCTTTGCTGGTCACTGAATGGACAATCCTATAATAAGAGTGCAGGCTGCTGAGCTTCAAGCTTCTTCCGAGGTTTCCTCCTTCTGCTACACAGCAGGTAGATTATCTCAAAGACATTGAGAAGCACTGACAGGCCTGAAGCAACAACCATGAAGATGATGAAAACAGTCTTCTCTGTGGGACGAGAGACGTAACACTGGGCACCAGTGAAACGGGCACACGGTGGAGACATAGTGCAGTGGAAGTAGGGGACCATGAAAACTGTACCAAAGATGTAAAACTGGCCCAAGGAGAATCCAACCTCTAGGAGAATCTTGAAGACCAGCTGGGTCATGTAAGTGCAAAAAAGAATGCCTTTCACCTTCACCTTCCCTCTTTCATCAACATACCTGGGTTTCCTCATTCCACTGATGGCCCCATCAGTGATGTCATTCATCATTCTTTTCTCCTTGTGGACAGTGTGGACAGCATGGCCCAGGTAGACCAGGGCAGGTGTGGACACAAAGATAATCTGCAGGACCCAGTAATGGATGAATGACATTGGAAACATCCAGTTGTAGCAGGCGTGTTCACATCCTGGTTCCAGGGTGTCACAGTGGAACTCAGACACTTCATCTCCCCAGACTTTGTCTGCAGCAGCACCCAGAACAAAGATCCTGAACAGGAAGAGGACACTCATCCAGATCTTCCCAACTACAGTAGAGTAAGACTGGACCTTGTCCAGCAGTGAGAACAGGTAAGACCAGTCACCCATGGCAGCATGCTAATACCTGAGGGCAAAAAGAAACACACGGACAAAAGAGAATATTACAAAACCAGCACTACTGTCCTTTATATATATTCTAGTTAACAATGTTCTGCGAAGACTAATCTGTTAAGTGTAAATTAAAAGCATTTTGAGGGTGTGTCCCTCCACTGGTGTAGCTATAAATGAAACAAACCAGGTAAAGGTTTGCTAAACAGGTATCCATACAGAAAGTACTGATACACCTGCAGCAAACATTCAGAAAACAAACTGAGACCCCCAGTTGATGGTGGTCCTGCAAAACCCCTGCCCCAGGTATCAGTTGGTGAAGGTCAAGATGACGACCCGCCAACTGCCCCTGCCCCTCACCTTCAGTCAGAGGCTGACCGGCTGACCAGCAAGGGACGGACCCACCCCCCAGTCTGGTGTTCTAGTTGGATGTCATTGATTAACAAAAAATCAGACGGTATTTCGTAACGGTCCAATTTAAGATGCTTCTCTGGAAAACTCTTAGATGTTCAATTTCACTGTCGTGTGTCCAAAACAGATGGGGGGGGGTGCAAAACACAAAATGTGTGGGTTTGTGTCTATTTTCTCAGAAGCCAATACTTTTCTGTTTCTATACGGGTGTTGAACTCACCCGCAAGATTATTTTATGTTTTAACCACAAAATGTGAAGGAAAACGTCTGCATTCAGCAAAACATATATTTATAACTTAATTCAGTTCAAGTCCCATTGAGGGTAGTGATTGGTGTGTTGTCCTTGATTTAAATGGTTCATTTGAAGTGTTTTTGATTTGAAGTGTTCATTCATTTATTCATTCATTCATTCATCGTCAGCAGCTTCATCCGCTGTCGCAGGGAACTGGAGTCTATCCCAGCTGACTGAGGGCGTGAGGCGGGGGAAACTCTGGGCATGACGCCAGTGCACCGTGGAGCCACACAAACACACACACACACACAGGTCTGATGCAGAGCTAACTAGTTAGCCAAATGCTAGCTGACTTCAATAGCTTATGAGGAACACTCAGTGTATAGCTCTGATCCAGGTTGTTACCACACACACACACACACACACACACACACACACACACACACACACACACACACACACACACACACACACACACACACACACACACACACACACACACAGTTATTTACTACACACTGCTAACTTAGCCTCGGGGATGACCACAGCCTTATCCAGGTGGACATGTCAGTCAGTATGACTCAGGATACATCAATCACTCATGACGTCAGGTATGGCAGTTATTAAATGGAGCTTTTTTTGGCCGTAAATTTAGATTTTTTTTAAAATATTTATTAATACAGGAAGTGTAAGTTTTCCTCATTCTAGGAGTTGGTGGAGTTAGGGGGGACCACTGTGTATATGTAGAGACCTGAAAAAATATGTGTATTTCAGCAACATTTCTGTTATTCAGAAATCAGAACTCAAAGATTTCAACCTCATCTGCATACAAAATGAACGAATTAAAATAAATATAATGAATAAATAAATAAATATTTTCAGGGATTAAATAGATTGCCTAAAATGGATGGGAGAATGCTATTGCATTTTCAGTAGGTTATTGGTATAACGTCAGGATTATGAAATATTCAGATTTTACTAGATAGTCCAGTCATAAATCACACTGTTCATTGTAGAAGCACATATTAGTCATTTACACACATTCTCAGTGAGATTTATCTGTAAGGGTTGTTTTAAAAGACAGAAGCAAAAAAAACAGGAGAATGCGACCCTTTAACCCTTTAGGTCTGAATATATGAATCTAAGTGGTAAACAAGCATGGAATGTAATAGACAATAACCCAATGTGGTATATTCTTTAATCATGAACAACAATCTGTCCTGCTGCTGTTCCTTAGGTGAGCAATGGAAGTACTCACTTTTATGACCAACATTTCACATGAAGTATTAAAACACAGTGTCACCATTTTCCTAGATGCATTAGTTTTGGCTCAGATGTGCTGACTGTATTCATTCATAGACATATAACAGATCAGCCTGTAACGTTCGTTAGACCTCCTGTAAAACAACAATTAAAAGTAAAGCAGCTCCTCACCTGTCCCGTTTCAGAAAGGAGACGTTTGCTGCTGTGAGCCCATCAACAAAATGCTGACACGGCTTTTGGGTTTGGCTTCCTTCTCCTTTCATTCAGTCAAACTCGTGATGGAATGTTTCATCACCACCTTCTAATGTGTCATCATGACCTTTAAGACAGCATTCGATCCTTTTAGTTGTCACAGTACCTCCTATTTGTCAAATTACTCTCAAACTTACACCCAATACTGGAAACCCACTCATTTGTGTGTGCATTAAATAGATAACCTGAATCAGATCTATAGATCTAAATATATTACATATATTATTATATGGATATAAGATCAAAAAGAATATTCCTCAAACAGTGGGGAAATTTCCAAAATTACAGCAGCAGTAGTAAAGAGAATGGAAGAATAGGATAAAAAACAAGTAAGATAAATAATAAGTGAAGAGAAACTAGAACATACATACAAAGAAACAAACATAATTAGAAATATAACACTGGTTATACAAGTTGTGTGTGTGTGTGTGTGTGTGTGTGTGTGTGTGTGTGTGTGTGTGTGTGTGTGTGTGTGTGTGTGTGTGTGTGTGTGTGTGTGTGTGTGTGTGTGTGTGTGTGTGTGGTGGCTTGGGAGCAGTGCTGGTTAGAGTCTGACCTGCGATAGCGTTCCTTCACACGCTTTGGGTGAAGCATGTTCTCCATCATGGCTGACAGTTTACCCATCATCCTCCTCTCTCCCGTCTCCTCCTCTGAGTCCAGGGGGCCTCCTAGGACAGAGCTGGCCTTTTTAATCATCTCCTCCAGTTTGCTCCTATCAGCTGCTGTGATGCTGCCCCCCCAGCAGACCGCTGTATAAAAAATGTCTGCAGCCACCAGGGTGTGCCCCCCCCCCCCATTCCAAAGGACCTCCACCTCCCGAGAAAATAGAGTCTGCTCTCACCTTTTCTGTGCTGGAAGTCCAGTCAGTTTATTGTTCAGGTGAACACTCAGGTGTCACACCTCCATGTCCATCCCTGGAGGTTCACCAGTACCATAAGTGAACCTTCGTTCACCGGTGCCATCAGTGAACCTTTGTCCAGGCCATCTGCCCTGGTTGGTCCCAGCAGCCTGGTGGTCGGGTTCTTTATGGCCAGAGATGGTCTTCAGGCCTCTCCACACCTCGCTGATGTTGTTCTGCTGCAGCTGGTCCTCCATCTTCCTCCTGTTGATGGTCTTCCTCTCTGATCTTCCTCCTCAGCTCCCTCTGGAAGGCCTTCAGTTCGTCCTGACTTCCTGACTTAAAGGCCCTTTTCTTCTCCTGCAGGAGAACCTTTATGTCAGGGGTGATCCACAGTTTGTTGTTGGGATAACTACAGTCCTGGTGGGTACGCTGTTATCCACACAGAAGCTGATGTAGCCTGTGATGGTGTGTGAGACTAACACACACTCAGCTCTCAGATCACATTCATCAAAAACCAAACGGTTCTGATTTAGTAACGTCTTCATCTGCTATGGAAGTGGTTATGTGTTCACTATGATGCTGAGGATACGCCTTACGGGGACACACACACACACACACACACACACACACACACACACACACACACACACACACCTGACTGACGCAGAGCTAACTAGTTGGCCAAATGCTAGCTGACTTCAACAGTTTGTGAGGAATTTTCAGTGTGTAGCTCTGAACCAGGTTGTTACCACACACTGCTACCTTAGCCTGAACATGAACTCCACTTCGGGGATGACCACGCCTTTATCTGGGTGAGCATGTCAATCAATCAAATATGATTCAGGATATATCAATCACCCTGTCAATCGCGACGGAGAACGTTAAGTTTGGCGCTTTTTCACTGTGGATTTCAAATGATTCCAAATATCTGATACAGGAAGTGATTGTTTTCCAGATCCTAGGAGTTGGTAGGATTAGAGGGGACAACTATGTATATGTAGAGACCATAATGTGGATTGATTTAAACAGCTTTGGATTTTACCTCAATAGATATAAAGGTAATAATGCTGTGTTTTGTCTAAAACCACTATTGATCCAGGCTGATCTGTGGATGAAGACTCAAAAGGATGTCATGAAGTTCCAGCCTCTCACATGAGGAGATCAATAAACAGGAGAGAAGAAGGGAAGGTGTGCAGGTATGAGGGGCGTGGCATTCTGATGAATCCAGTCTTCATGTTGTTGGTTGTATCTGCATGTCACACATCTGGCAGAACCGATGTTTACATTGGAGTGAACTGCTTAAAATATTTGATCCAATGTCAGTTACTGTCTGTTGGCAACAGCTAAGCTGTCCCGTCTCAGCGGTCAAATGTTCTGTGTGACATTCATCTAGGAGTGTGGGTGGAGCTGAAAAGAATCTGAGGATTACACAACATCAGTGAATAATAAGAGGGAAGTGAGTCCTCAGAACAGACTCAACAGTGGTTGTTACTGAGGTAGGAACTATTCTCACTGGCACAACACCTCATATTAAATGTAAAACTTATTATTATTTTAGACAATAAAGCCACGATGTAGAGTTTGAGTTTGTATTGTCCCTCAGGAAGAGATGTGTGACTAGAGGGTGTGGCAGTGGCAGGTGATGTTTGCATGGGGGTAGGAAAATAAATGTACTGAAGGATGTCATGTTCTTTATCATGAAAATGTTAACATGAATGAATATGAATCCCAAATTGTGTCTGTAATATTTCATAGTTTACTTCAGCGGACGTCTGATTACCACAGCCAATCCTGTGTAACTGAAGTGTTTTAGGTGGCTGGAAGTCCATATGGTTGAAGTCCTAGATCAGTAAAACGATCTGCTCTGTACCAGCAAGGGTTTCAGGTGTGGTGAATGGTATGTCATTATTTAATTGATTCGCATGCTCAGAAATAAATTAAAGGTCAACATGTTGCTAGCAGTGGAGCTATCTGAAGAGATATTTAGGAGCTCAAACAGATAAAGGCTGAGGCCAAATGATCCGTCTCAGTACAAGGACTTAAAATTGCCATCACTAGTACAGAAACTTTGCAGCTGCATTCATTCATGTCAGTCGTTGATGTGGAATCTGAATGTTGTATAAACTCTAATATGTTAATGCCATGACTCTGTTCATAGAGATCGTAAATGTTAGTCCTGCTTTACATGTTCTTCAGTCTCATCTAATTGTGTTGTTAAAGTGGCCTTGGTCATCAGTTTATTCATCACCGCTTCTTCTAGGCCTTCATCATGGGGGAGTGGTCCTTCCTGTCTTCTCTGCTGGACAAGGTGCAGTCACACTCCACAATCTTAGGGAAAGTCTGGATGGCAATCCTCTTCCTCTTCAGAATCTTCATCCTGGCTGCTGGTGTGGATAGAGTTTGGGGAGATGAACAAGCCAATATGAACTGCAACACCAAAAGCCCAGGGTGTAAAAACGCCTGCTATGACCAGTCGTTCCCCTTGTCTCACACACGCTTCTGGGTGCTTCAGATCCTCTTTGTCTCCACACCAACACTCATCTACCTGGGCCACGTCCTGCTGGTGATTCGAAGAGAAAACAAACTGAGAAGGCGTGCAGAGCTGAAGTTTGTCAGACACGGACCAATCAAAGCTCCCAAGTATTCAAATGAACAAGGCAGAGTGCAGGTCAAGGGGGTCCTGCTGTTCAGCTACATGACGCAGCTGCTGTTCAAGGTCCTGCTGGAAGTGGCCTTCATTGTAGGCCAGTACTATCTCTATGGCTTCATACTGATGCCTAGCAAGATTACATTTTCTGAATACCCCTGTCCAGCACCAATAGAGTGCTTTATAAGTCGCGCTACAGAAAAATCCGTCTTTATTGTCTTCATGTTGGCAATGGCTGGTCTCTCTGTGATGCTCAACATAATGGAAATGTTCTACCTGATTATATCTACGATGAAGGAAAAGAAGAGAAGGAGCGCTGCCTCAGAAAAATAAACAGCAGCTGAAAACTCAACTTTCTGGACTGTAATCAGGGATATTCATTTTGTAGTTATGCAGCATCTTTGACACCCTTCAGTCACGCAGTTAACTTAGACTCGGTACTACACTGTCCAACTAACTTCATGAGGAAACTCACTCTCCATTTGGGGGATTCAACAAATGTCAGTGACAATGGTATTAGGTTAACCCAAAAACAACTGGTAACCTAGCCTTAAGCCCTATTTCAAGAACTGACAGAATAGTCATGCGGTGAGATTTAGAGGGTTTTGTCTCGGGGTGCTGTAAAGCAGGAAATATGAGGTTGAAGGGGAATGAATGTCACTGCTTAACCTCTTCATCAATTAGTCCTATGGCTACAGGCAAGAGGCGGGGCGCATCCCAGACATGGCGCCAGCATACTGTGGGCGAAACAGTGATTAGAACAATAAATAATTGGGGAATAGTTTGTTTGTTCTTTTGTCTTATGTTGGCTTTTATATGGAGAATAAAGTTTAAACAAACCCACATTGTTTGGATCCAGGACCGAGGCTATGCGTGGAGGTAACCCCCCCAGACTCTGGTACTGGTACTGTTCCACCTCCAACACAAACTCCGGCTCCTTCCCCCCCAATGAGGTGACATTATACTTCCCCAAAGCCAGCTTTTGCCCCCCGGGTCTGGTCCGTCATGACCCCGTCGTCACTGCCACCCATATGGCAGCGCCCCCGACCCCACCAATCAGCCCTGCGGGTGGGGGGTCCACAGGGGTGGGGAAAACCCACTTTGTCTTTTCGGGGTGAGCCTGGCCAGGCCCCGTGGCAGGCGCTCGCTGACGGGCCCCCCGTCCAGACCTGGCTCCAGACGTGGGCCCCGGGCTTCCTTTGGGCAGGGTCTCATTTCTCCCTTTTCCTTTTAATAATAACAACCTCAAATTCCAACTTCAAATTTGCGGACACTAAACCCATGAGGATAAAAATCTATCAAGAGTTTCTTTGACTGGACCTGCATCAATTCACCAAATCATAACAGAAGTCATCTCACAACACTTTACACATAGAGCTGGTCTAAAGAGTCTCTCAAGCCTATTCACAGTAACCCAACAGAATTCTCCTGGAGCAAACAGTGGCAAGGAAAAACTTCCTTTTAACAGGCAGAAATCTTGAGCAGACCCGACTCATGGAGGATGGTTTTCTGCCTTGACTAGTTGGGGTTACAAAGTAGAAGCAGAAGGAGACACTGAGAAAGATTTGATTGATTTGTAAAATCACGATTATTCCTGAAAGCCTAATTAAAAGATAATCACATTGACACAATGTGTATTGTTTGTATATGACAAACAAACAAACAGAATACGCACGTAGACGCCACACTCTCCTCTATTCTCACAATCTCCCAAAATGTAACCGTGGTTAAATTATGTTTCATAAAAGCGTGCAGAAATATATAAAAAAGCAACAAATAGAGTGAATAGATGCACAAACGACACTAACACACTCCTTCCTCTTGAGAGACAGACTCCAAAGGGGTCTCTACGTGTACACAGTGGTCCTCCCTAACCCTACCAACTCCTACATTCTGAGAACAAACAGGTCCTGTATCGACTGGACAACTCAATGTTGTCCCAGAGTCCAAAAAAACGGTTGACTTCAGATTAGCACCCGTCGTGATGACAGTGATGGACATATCCCCCCCGTCTGAGTGAGAACACCCCACTCTCCCTGGACAAGGGCGTGGTCATCCCTGAGGTGACATTCCTGTCCAGCGGTAAGGTAGCAGTGTGTGGCACACACACACACACACACACACACACACACACACACACACACACACACACACACACACACACACACACACACACACACACACAACTTGTATAACCAGTGTTATATTTCTAATTATGTATGTTTCTTTGTATGTATGTTCTAGTTTCTCTTCACTTATTATTTATCTTACTTGTTTTTTATCCTATTCTTCCATTCTCTTTACTACTGCTGCTGTAATTTTGGAAATTTCCCCACTGTTTGAGGAATATTCTTTTTGATCTTATATCCATATAATAATATATGTAATATATTTAGATCTATAGATCTGATTCAGGTTATCTATTTAATGCACACACAAATGAGTGGGTTTCCAGTATTGGGTGTAAGTTTGAGAGTAATTTGACAAATAGGAGGTACTGTGACAACTAAAAGGATCGAATGCTGTCTTAAAGGTCATGATGACACATTAGAAGGTGGTGATGAAACATTCCATCACGAGTTTGACTGAATGAAAGGAGAAGGAAGCCAAACCCAAAATTTTTAACGTATTTACAGTTCCTTCTGAGTATGAGTAAAGTGCTATATTGATACCTTATTGATAGATACTTCATTTATCCCTCAGGGGGAATTGCTTTTCATTATAGTGCACTGCTCCAGGTTAAACAGAATGTCAGAATAAGGACATTTTAAGAAGAGCTAACAAGAACTCATAATAGAGAATATGTAAGAAAATAAAAGTGTATGTAGGGTTTTCAGTGTCCTCCTCACTGTCACGTAGGGTTAGCGCACAGAACAAAATCAGGATGGCCCCCGAGAGCCAACAGTTCAATGTCGTTCACAAGAACAAGACACAACCTCTCCGTTTGGTTTGACCTCCCCGGTACCATCCCTGTCTAAAGCCCTCAATGGAAACGTCTCCATATGGGATCCTAACCTCGTTTCACTGAAGCACATCAGGCCCCTGTCAGCCCCACATCGTCAATCCTAATCCTACGTGACGATTGTTAAGAGACAACCTTTATTATCTCCTGTCATAATCATCCATCATCGTCTCCACTCATTTCTTTCCCATTTGCAAACACAGAGAGCTCATTAACATAAAGACCAGTCCTGACAAACAGCTTATTTCATCACTGACATCATGAAAGAAATGTTCAACTGAAATTCCACAAACACCTATGTGATAATTACATAAAAAATTATATTAAAAGAGTTTGATATTTGACATTTGTTGTAATTGTCAATAAAAGCCCATGACCTTGAAATGGTTGTAATTATACTTCAGTATGTTTTAGTAACATCTGACAAAAAGATATGAAACTAGAACCAATGCAGTCACAGACTGCAACATCCCGCGACACCCCCAAATCCAAAAGTTTTACCCTGACCTACTTGCATAGGTCAAAGATCAAAGCTAGTGCTCTAACCTACTGTCATTGATCAAAGCACTAGCTTTGATCTATGGTCTTACCGACACTGGCCTTCTCCCTCGTCTTTCTATCTTATCCGGTACAAAAGTTGAAATTTGACCTTGACCTAGTTTTCTCAAGGTCATCATCTCATCTTCATCCCCTTTGCTGCCTGAGTCATGTGTTTGTTTCATCTTTCTGTCTGAACGGTTGTGAAGATATTTGGTGGACTAACAAACGAACACTGACATTACAACACGTCACCGCTTTGAAGCGGGATGTAAAAACACTGAAGCAGAAAATTTTGTGAAAACCAATACTTGTGTCATCCTCAAACCTCGTGGCCATAGCTGTACATTAGAGATTCCTACAGTCCAACAGACATAAAAGAGACAGTAGAAGTGAGTTTTATCCTAAATCGGAGGCTGTGGCAGTGAGGTGCAACTACAATAATGGACAGAGCAAAGAATAAACACCTATTAATATTTTGTGTCTGCAAAGCAAAAAATAAACATTTCAACACTTCATCTTGATCCTTATTGTGTTCTCAAACTCTTCAGAGGAAATTAAGTCACTGGACCTGTTTGCATTTCTTAAATGTTGTCTGTTAAATATTAACACATTAGTGATAAACAGAATAGAAAGTTAATTGTAATTCTGCCAACATAAAGTCACTGGTTAAGTTCTAGCTGCCGAGACCCGCAGTTTAAATAATTTCAATACTTCATTCATTTAGCTCCAGATTCCATCCATTAGAATGTGGGTCCTTCCGTCCTATGGATGCAGCCCATACAACAGTTCAATGTGAATGCTGTTTTATGCAGATGACACAATGTTCATGTGGACTCAGATTTTGACTTGGAGAGCTCTTGGTCCCAGTTGGTATCAAGAACATCATGACCCAAGTCAAACAGAGAGTGTCCAGAGGAGGGACCCTTGGAGGTGCCAACCCTACTGGTTGGATGGACCAGCTCAAAACATTTTCTCTTCATAAGACTGCCAGTTGGATCATTCTGTGGTTTAACCCTGTTCATATGGTTTACAGAACCTGTAGACTGTATCTCAGTGTCTCCACATGTGGACGCTGGACATCCTGGCGGGAGGATTACTTCGTCCTTGAGTTTGTAGGGATGGACGTTCTCTCCTGACCGACTGTTTACAGAATAGGTTGTCTTGTCTTTACAATTCTCTCCTGACCAATCACATGCTTTCATGTGGGGACTTTGGTCTTCTCTAGTAGGAGGTAATATATTTGTTTGAACTTCAACTATGTGTTCATCTGTGCAGGTAAATGAGAACCTGGAGAGTTTTGCCAAGGTTGACATTGTCACAGTGGACTTGGTGTGATTTTGTTTGGGTGGTTTTAAAGTAGAGCTCTGAGTTTTAGTCTCATCATCAGTGTTAACTTTAGCTCTCTCTTGCTGAGACATCACTTCTTTTTTGTCATTTACCTTTATTCTCTTTCTACATACAATTTTTCTTAGCACTTCCCTTCCAGAAGTAAAATCATCTGAATGTAGTTCATCTGACATCAAATCAAAATCTCCTCCCTCTAGGACACGATTCTCAAAGGTTCTCTTGTGTCCACCTTTAGAAAGAATCTGGTTCTGTTCACTCCTATGTGCGACCTCATGCCAGTCGTGACAAGGTTCACCAGTTCTGCTCTCTTTGTTGCCATCTGGGTTATAGTCAGTTTCAAAGGCTACTTTAAGGTTATCATTGGGGACCAAAGGTTTCATCTTCTTGGCTTTGAATTTAAAGCCTGACAGCTTATCATCTAATTCTTTGCTTACTTCTGCCTCAGCTCCCACAGCTTCCCCAAGCACAGTACTGATGTCCTTTGGAAATACACTTTTTTTGCTAGAGGATAAGTTATCAAGTGTGTTCATTGACACATTGATCTTGCCTGATAACAATGAGCTGCTTGCCTGAGATTCTGCAGTGATAATTTCAGTCACCTTTGTACTGCAACTACTTTTGGACACTGGTCTTTCGCTGTGCACCTCTTCATTGTGGTGCTGGTGTCTCATCTCCAACTCCCCGAGTCTCCTGTCTCTAAGCTTTTTGGAAACTTTCTGAAACACACATCCAAAAGACTCTCTATCTTTCTGTGTCCCAGGCTGATTAGATTCCTCTTTGGTAAAACAGTTTTTATAGTCCATGTTCTCCTTTTTCTTCATTGTCTCAAGTTCTTCTGCAGCAGAGCTCATTGTTCCAGTTCTTGGATTTAGACGGTCGTCTTCATTCTGGTCGTTTGATGGTTTGGATACTGGAGACATTTCTGACCAAGTGGATGCTGATTTCCTCTGGAGGCTTTCTTGGGTTGATGTCATCAAAGGTGAGTCAATCTTATCCGGTGGCAGTGAAGGACTGCAGGAGTAGAACCAGTTCAGGCCATCACCACTGTGGTTACTGGTGCTGTCAGGACAGTGTTTAGTGGTGACAGCTTCATCTCCAGGTTGGTGAGCTGTTGGTGAGCCATCAGAGCGTTTGCTCTCTAACCTATGAACAAATAAAGCACAGATGGAGTCTTGTGGCCAGTTGTTCAACGCTACAGCACTCTGGATTTACATCACGGTCATTATGGAAATTCACTTCAATCACTGCAACCAAGTTTGTGTGATTATGTAAGTAAAATACAGCATATGTCATTTATCATTGTTGGTTATAAACAAAGGGAGCTGGTGGGTCTCATATCATTTGTTGATGGTATCTTTCACTCCAGTTCCTCAGTTTTCATTGAGAACTGGTCATTCACAATATCACATCCCAGAAAGACAGTCAATCCTCCCATCTGGCATTTCCACCTCCACGGAACATGTTCAGCTCAGAGAAATGTGTTTATCCCAGTGGGCGGGATAAACACAAACACATTAATAGCAATTGCTATTAAAACAACGATCATATTGCTTGACTTCTGAAATGTGAGGGAAGTACACCAACACGTGGAAAACAGCAGGTCACTCACCGAGCCAGTCTCCTCATCTCTGTCTCCAGCAGCAGAGGCAGGTCGAGTCCTTCCAGCAGAACCTGACACTGAGTTTGATACTGCTGGACCGGGTCAGCAGGGAACGAGGTCAGCAAGGCGTTAACGTTTCCCAAAAGAGCACCGCCCTGAAACAGGACAGCAGCGTACAGAATGACAGCAGGGCCACCACAGCGCCCCCGTCACGTCATTACGTCACGTCATTACATCATCACATCACATCATCACGTCACGTCATCATGTCACGTCATCATGTCACGTCATCACATCATCACGTCACGTCATTACGTCACGTCATCACATCATCACGTCACGTCATTATGTCACGTCATCATGTCACGTCATCACTTCATCACGTCACGTCATTACGTCACGTCATCACGTCACGTCATCACATCATCACGTCACGTCATTATGTCACGTCATCAAGTCACGTCATCACATCATCACGTCACGTCATTACGTCACGTCATCATGTCACGTCATCACATCATCACGTCACGTCATTACGTCATCACGTCACATCATCATGTCACGTCATTACGTCACGTCATTACGTCACGTCATCATGTCATTACGTCACGTCATTATGTCATCACGTCACGTCATCATGTCACGTCATCACATCATCACGTCAGTCATCACGTCACGTCATCACGTCACGTCATTACGTCACGTCATTACGTCACGTCATTACGTCACGTCATCACGTCATTACGTCACGTCATCACATCATCACGTCAGTCATCACGTCACGTCATTACGTCATGTCATTACGTCATCACGTCACATCATCACGTCACGTCATTACGTCACGTCATCATGTCATCACATCACGTCATTATGTCACGTCATCATGTCACGTCATCACATCATCACGTCAGTCATCACGTCACGTCATCACGTCACGTCATTACGTCACGTCATTACGTCATCACGTCACGTCATTACATCACGTCATCATGTCACGTCATCACATCATCACGTCAGTCATCACGTCACGTCATTACGTCATGTCTACGTCATCACGTCACATCATCACGTCACGTCATTACGTCACGTCATTACGTCACGTCATCACATCACGTCATTATGTCACGTCATCATGTCACATCATCACATCATCACGTCACGTCATTACGTCACGTCATCATGTCACGTC
Source organism: Antennarius maculatus (assembly GCA_013358685.1). NCBI lineage: Eukaryota > Metazoa > Chordata > Actinopteri > Lophiiformes > Antennariidae > Antennarius > Antennarius maculatus. The sequence goes on along the minus strand of JABVMC010000034.1, from coordinate 233,322 downwards.
ATCACATCATCACGTCAGTCATATCGTCACGTCATCACGTCACGTCATTACGTCATCACGTCACGTCATTACGTCAAGTCATTACGTCACGTCATCATGTCACGTCATCACATCATCACGTCAGTCATCACGTCACGTCATCACGTCACGTCATTACGTCACGTCATTACGTCATCACGTCACATCATTACGTCACGTCATTACGTCATCACGTCATCACATCACGTCATTACGTCACGTCATCATGTCACGTCATCACATCATCACGTCAGTCATCACGTCACGTCATCACGTCATCATGTCACGTCATTACGTCATCACGTCATCACGTCACGTCATTACGTCACGTCATTACGTCATCATGTCATCACATCACGCCATTACGTCACGTCATCATGTCACGTCATCACATCATCACGTCAGTCATCACGTCACGTCATCACGTCATCATGTCACGTCATTACGTCACGTCATCACGTCACGTCATCACGTCACGTCATCACGTCATTACGTCACGTCATTACGTCATGACGTCAGTCATCACGTCACGTCATCACGTCACGTCATTACGTCACGTCATTACGTCACGTCATCATGTCACGTCATCATGTCACGTCATCACGTCATTACGTCACGTCATTACGTCATCACGTCACATCATCATGTCACGTCATTACGTCACGTCATTACGTCACGTCATCATGTCATTACGTCACGTCATTATGTCATCACGTCACGTCATCATGTCACGTCATCACATCATCACGTCAGTCATCACGTCACGTCATCACGTCACGTCATTACGTCACGTCATTACGTCACGTCATTACGTCACGTCATCATGTCACGTCATCACGTCATTACGTCACGTCATTACGTCATGACGTCAGTCATCACGTCACGTCATCACGTCACGTCATTACGTCACGTCATTACGTCACGTCATCATGTCCCGTCATCACGTCATTACGTCACGTCATTACGTCATCACGTCAGTCATCACGTCACGTCATCACGTCACGTCATTACGTCACGTCATTACGTCACGTCATTACGTCATGCCGTCACGTCATTACGTCACGTCATTACGTCATCACGTCATCAAATCACGTCATTACGTCACGTCATCATGTCACGTCATCACATCATCACGTCAGTCATCACGTCACGTCATCACGTCATCATGTCACGTCATTACGTCACGTCATCACGTCACGTCATCACGTCATCACATCACGTCACATCATCACGTCAAGTCATCACATCACGTCATCACGTCACGTCATCACGTCACGTCATCACGTCAAGTCATCACGTCAAGTCATCATGTCACGTCATCACGTCACGTCATTACGTCATCACGTCACATCATCACGTCACGTCATTACATCACGTCATCACATCACGTCATTACGTCACGTCATCATGTCACGTCATCACATCATCACGTCACGTCATTACGTCACATCATCACGTCATTACGTCACGTCATCACGTCATTACTTCACGTCATTACGTCACGTCATTACGTCACATCATCACATCACGTCATTACGTCACGTCATCATGTCACGTCATTACGTCACGTCATCATGTCACGTCATCACATCATCACGTCACGTCATTACGTCACGTCATCACGTCATTACGTCACGTCATTACGTCACGTCATTACGTCACGTCATTACGTCACGTCATCACATCACGTCATTACGTCACATCATCACGTCACGTCATTACGTCACGTCATCACATCACGTCATCACATCACGTCATTACGTCACGTCATCATGTCACGTCATCACATCATCACGTCACGTCATTACGTCACGTCATCACGTCACGTCATCACGTCACGTCATCACGTCACGTCATCACGTCACGTCATCACGTCACGTCATTACGTCACGTCATCACGTCATCACATCACGTCATTACGTCACGTCATCATGTCACGTCATCACATCATCACGTCTGTCATCACGTCACATCATCACATCATCACGTCATCACCTCACGTCATTACGTCACGTCATCATGTCACGTCATCACATCATCACATCAGTCATCACGTCACGTCATCACGTCACGTCATTACGTCACGTCATTACGTCATCACATCACGTCATTACGTCACGTCATCATGTCACGTCATCACATCACGTCAGTCATCATGTCACGTCATCACATCACATCCCTCTGGAGCCCACAATCATCATCGTGTAGGATCCCCCAGAGGATCATGGTCACGTGTGACCCTCCTGTTTGACCACCTTCAGACACTCACCAGCTGACACCTGCAGCGGGCCCAGAAACACATCAACCCTTGTTCACTGGTGAGTTCAGTACAACCTGGATGGTACAGACTCATGAAGGGCCAGGTGGTCAGTGGTTGGTCATCACGTTCCAACAAGGCTGTGACATCATCAGGGACTACAATTCATTTTTTTACATGTTTTCTATTTTGGATCATAATTGTCACCATTTCCTTTAATTACTGCTCTGCCTTCTCTTGGCATAATGTTAAAGAACTCTGTGAGAGTCATTTGAAAACATGACATCATAAACCCAATCATGTTGATTGGTTTATGTTAGGTCATCCTCCATGGTGACAACCATGTCTGTAGAGACCATTTTTACACCTGTAATGCATCAAAGAGACACAGTGGGTGGAGCCAAAGTTCTCAAATTTGGACTCATGGGACCAAAGCAGAGACCACCTCTAGTTTAGTCCAGAGTGTTTCTCAGGAGCTACTTGACCATGAAGGCCTGATTCATGTCTCCTGTGATGACGAGGTGGACCAGGGTGATCACACTTTTTAACATAGAAGCTACTTATAAAATCACCAAATCAAAATGTTCAACCTACTGCAAAAAGAAAAATCTATAGATATATTGGGGATTCTTTATATGTACAATGTACGTTGATGTACCTTACATAACCACTTAGAGCCATATTGCACAACACAAAACAATTAACTGGACATTTTCTTGTCGCGTCCTGACTTTACTCTGATGACCTGCACTGAATGGACTCAGCCAGAGATGCATCGTTCAGACAGCAGATGACAGCCTCGTGCAAACGTGAAAACCATCACTAGTCATTCTGAAACGATTCCTGGACTTGATGATCTTCATGTGGGAAAGTCTGACATAAACAAGTGGAGCTGAATAATGCAGTTGAGGAGGTAGTCCTGAGACCTGTACCATAAAGCTGGATTAACCTAGCCGGGCTTCCTCTGACTTATCTGGCTTCACTTACCGAGACACCCCCCCTCCGGATGTTCGGTACCATAAAGCCGGCTATCAACTCACTAACTCAGTTCAGGCGTGTCCACTCTAGATCTGTGCACGCTCACGTAAAAAGGGCGGAGTTTGCTGCATGCGACCAATCACAAACATGCAACAAAGCGGCCCGAGCCGCATATTTCACAACGGAGGAGCGAACAATAATAATCAATAAATAGGATCAATACAAATCAATAATCCAGGCTAAGAGCTACACAGTTGCAGCTGCCAAACGGAGCAAGGATTGCTGGGAAAACATGTCCGACTGTGTCGATGGAAGTTAGTGTCATTCTAATAGTACTTCCCCACTATGACTGCACTTGTATATCTGACTACAGTAACGTGTGTGTGTTCCATAAATGTGTGTGTGTACCACATTTTTCGTTATGGCATGTGATTGTAGCCCCCACCACTTTATGAATAGCTCTACATACTGTGTTCTCCCCCAGGTTTTCAGCATCGCCAACAGAAAACATAGAAGTACCAATGAATCAATCAATCAATCCATGATTTACTTAAATAATTGATTGATGGTATTTTATCTGTGTCTTGCTTGTAACCCATCCAACGAGGGATTTAAGGACATCATAATAATTAAACATCACTAAGAAATATATTAACGGTGGTAAAACCCCTCAGTGCAATGCACACTGTGTGTGGGACTGTCAGCGCGTGGTTGGGTTCCATTCCTGACGTAAGGCTCCAGCAGCTGACAGATGTAATGGAACCCCCTCCCCAAAACCTGGACCTTTCTACACTGATTGTTCAGGTAATCCAACGGATTACAGCCATCTCTAAATATTCTCTCTGCCTGAGCGCTCTTCACACAAACTGTGGACCAAGATCCACCAGGTTCTCATGAAACGGACAGAACATTTTCTAAGAGAACTGATTGGTCAGTAGGTGGGGCCGTTATACCTGCTGAGCTCTGATTGGTCAGTAGGTGGGGCCGTTATACCTGCTGAGCTCTGATTGGTCAGTAGGTGGGGCTGTTATACCTGCTGAGCTCTTACCCTGAACTTATCCTGCTCCGGAGCAGGTTAGGTGTTCAGCATAGGTTACCGCGACAACGTAGCCACCTTTATGGTACCAAAGAGCCAGGGTTAAGCCTGAAGTTATCTCGCTAAGCTGTAATCCAGCTTTATGGTACAGGCCTCAGTTCTTCATGTTGAGGAACTTTTCCTCTCTAAATTCCAGAACTGTCCATGAGCTCTGAACTTCAGGTTGTTGTGTCGTCACCTCACCTATCACCCCAGACGAGTTCAGGGGAAACAGACCTACCATGTTTGATGTGAGTCCATCAACCTATCACCCTAAACAGGATAGCACCTGAATGTAGTGACCGGCTGAGCAGAGAAAAGTCTCTAAATCATTTGTCATATTGTGACAGACTGTCAGTCTGCTGAGTGTAGTGTGGACTGTCCAGGTCCACACAGACACCCCCTGCATCTCCATCTCTGACAGCAGCTTCTGCTAGTTTGACAAATCATGGGGCTGCACCTCTGAGGAGAAATACTGTATCTTTCATTTGAGAGCATTAATTATTAATGAACTAACTCAGATGCTTCAATGAATGACACCAAGTCTGGAAAGAGTGAGGTTTATGTCAGAGAATCCATAGGGTCTCCCCCATCCCTCGTCCTACCACTTAACATGAGCTCTAGCGTGTCACACATCACAAGACAATCATGTACCTGTAGAACAATGAGCAACACTTAACACACAGGTGTGTGTGAGAGACATCCCGCTGAAACGTTCAGCGTTCAGTGATTAATCAATAATGTGATCAGTGTTCATGAGGAACAGATGCGGTCTTCTCCTACCTGCATAGAACACTCCATGACAGAGACAGCCATGACTGCATCCTCTATGGTCACGGTCTCTCTAAACATGAGTTTGGCGTGTGCTGGAAAGGAAAACACAGTTATATCGTTTGTTGTTCCGTGTAGTTAAAGACATCATCATCACGTCTCAACACGGACTGAAGACCAGAACCAAAGTCATACAGGACTGATACACACCACCTGACCCCCATCTGGATCTGACTCAGCTGACCACTGTACGCTGAATCAGCAGGTTATTCCATCACAGGATAGTTTTGTTCCCTGACGACCATCAGATGACTGTCAGTGTCCTGCAGGGGGGGCCTGATGCTGGAACTTCACTCGCAATTCAGAAGAAAAAACATCTTCATGCTTTTTCCAAAATCCAGCTGACTTTGTTCAGCAGAGGTCCAGGATGACCTTGATGACCCTGATGACCCTGGTGACTAAGAAGCTCATGCTGCTCGTTTAGAGACGACCAGAGGCTGTACCATAAAGCTGGATTACGTCTTAGCGAGATAACTTCAGGCTTAACCCTGGCTCTTTGGTACCATAATGGTGGCTGACTTTCTATCGGGCTACGTTGTCGCGGTAACCTATGCTGAACACCTAACCTGCTCCGGAGCAGGATAAGTTCAGGGTAAGAGCTCAGCAGGTATAACAGCCCCACCTACTGACCAATCAGAGCTCAGCAGGTATAACAGCCCCACCTACTGACCAATCAGAGCTCAGCAAGTATAACGGCCCCACCTACTGACCAATCAGAGCTCAGCAGGTATAACAGCCCCCCCCCCCCTACCCCACCGGCTCGGGCCGGTTTGTTGCATGTTTGTGATTGGTCGCATGCAGCAAACTCCACCCTTTTTACGTGAGCGCGCACAGATCTAGAGTGGACACGCCTGGATTGAATTAGTGAGTTGATAGCCGGCGTTATGGTACCGAACATCTGGAGGGCGGATATTCTCGGTAAGTGAAGCCAGATAAGAGGAAGCCTGGCTAAGTTAATCCAGCTTTACAGGCCTCTGAAGTCAGACTCAACACAGCGACGTTTACAGATTTAATTTCACAATGAAATAAAAACTGAGTGAGAACTTCCAACCCAGCTGTGACAAAAAACAGTTAAGATGTCTGATCAGTTATATCTACTACTAAAGATGGGGAGGGGGTCATTATTTAGGACATGGTGGATAAAGTTAACTAGTTAACAAATTAATCAAATCATTTTTATCCAAAATAAAACTGGATAGGTTTAATTTTTGTCTGAATGACAGTTAATAATTTTCTGCTCTACTAATTGAATTAGACGACATTCACATTATTATTTAGGATGTAATACATGTATAATGTATGACCAATGATTTACTACTCACATTAGTTTCTCATCACCCTAAACTTTTGGCCTCTCATTCATTCACTGCCATTAGCGACCATTAGATTCTATCATGTTAGCCATACATCGTACATACAGTGTTTTATACATTATTCTCTCAATCTCCTTTTAAATGCCACCACAGTAACCGATGTGTGGAGTGTGGGGCAAACAGCCTTTTAAATGTCATCTGGAGTTAGCAGTAGGGTGTCATCATTTGAACACTGGACTAGTATTTTTCTGTTTAATATTGTTTTTCTGTGTCAGACTCCTCGTGAGGCAGTAAGTGTCTGACTTCACTTTTATTGTGTACCAATGTGACCGCAAAGGAGTAGACCTTCAACTTCACAAGACTAAAAGCACTGATTCAGTGGTTAATTAACAATAAAACCATTAGTCAGTCCTCTTGTTGAGTCTGACACCAGCTGAACACAGGATGTACCTTCAGCCAGTCTGCTCAGACTCTCCAGCATGCGGATGGTGGTGCGTGCCGCGTGTCGGGCATGGCTCTGTCTCTGGATCTGGTAGTACCGCGTTAGGATGCTGTTGGCCTCCTCACACAGCCGTGGCTTCAGGTGTTTAACCACACTGAAGTAAGCCTTCATCTTCTCCATGGTCCACAGGCTGGAGCTCTCAATGCACTGTCCTGGGAGAAGAACCACAGCAAGAAAATACAGTTTGATCCCAGCAGAGACACCGGCTAAAAGACGACAAACACACAAACACATTCAGATTAGACCAACAGGTAAACCTGTGTTTTTCTTCTCTAGTGGTTCACACATATTCATGGATTAAAATGCCACAATTAATCACACTCAGGGAGGATGAGGCGTGTTTTTCCACACGTTATCGGCCCCCACTCAGCCCACACCTCATCCCCATTGAACGTTTAACTCTGAAGGGAAATCATGATATATAGAAATGATGTGTACCATCTACTGTCATACATTCACAGTCCGGACGACGCCACAGCAGAGGGAACAATTAAATACAGATAACCAGAAATAGACTAGAGAGACCAGATAAACACACAACACAGATACAACATGGAGAGCCTATGAACACACAGCGTAAACACAGAGCACACATTAACAGGTGAACGGGTTAACAGGTGAACGGGCCCTAACCACTAAAGGGTTGGTGTGGGCTAAAGGGCTCCCAGTAAAATGAGTGGACAGTGTTTATCTCAGGCTCACAAACATTTAAGGTAAGACCAGGGACTTCCTGGAAAGTTTGTGACTGGACATGGTAGTGTCAGAGTCACTAACGTTTAATTTAACATTAGTTCATAACCCATGGATGAACACAGGGACAAACAGTCGTGACACATTAGAGACTTAAGGGACTCCAGTATCTTCCATTCTGACAGAACCAGGGAGCAGGAGCAGCTGGACGTTTCCCCACTAGTCTTCCTCCAGAGGAGAGTCTGCTGAAGATGAAGAGCCTGGACAACAAGCAGGTTCTATGATGTTCAACCACATCTGAACATCTGATATGGTGGGTCTGGTATGGTGGCTCTGGAATGGAGACTCTGGTAATGGTGACTCTGGTAATGGTGGCTCTGGTAATGGTGGCTCTGGAACGGTGACTCTGGAATGGTGACTGGTAATGGTGACTCTGGTAATGGTGTCTCTGGTAATGGTGGCTCTAGTAATAGAGGCTCTGGAATGACGGCTCACGTAATGGGGGCTCTGGAATGGAGGCTCTGAAAAGTGGCTCTGGAATGGTGGCTCTGGTAAGGGTGACTCTGGAATGGTGGGTCTGGAATGGTGGGTCTGGAATGGTGGGTCTGGTAAGGGTGGCTCTGGTAATGGAGGCTCTGGTAATGGTGGCTCTGGAATGGAGGCTCTGAAAAGTGGCTCTGGAATGGAGGCTCTGAAGAGTGGCTCTAGAATGGTGGCTCTGGTAATTGTGACTCTGGAATGGTGACTCTGGAATGGTGGCTCTGGTAATGGTGGCTCTGGTAATGGAGGCTCTGGAGTGGTGGCTCTGGTAATGGTGACACTGAAATGGTGAGTGGAATGGTGGCTCTGGAATGGAGGCTCTGGTAATGGAGGCTCTGGAATGGTGACTCTGAAATGGTGGCTCTGGAATGGTAGCTCTGGAATGGTAGCTCTGGTATGGTGGATCTGGAATGGTGCTTCTGGAATGGTGGCTCTGGAATGGTAGCTCTGGTATGGTGGCTCTGGTAATGGTGGCTTTGGAATGGTAGCTCTGGTATGGTGGCTCTGAAAAGTGGCTCTGGAGTGGTGACTCTGAAAAGTGGCTCTGGAATGGTGTCTCTGGTAGGGTTTAGGGTAAGGGGTTAGGGTTAGAGTTTATGGTTAGGGTTTAGGGTTAGGGTTTGTGGATAGGGTTTAGGGTTAGGTGTTATTATTATTACTATTATTATTAAGTTTATTTTTTTCAGACATGTTAATATAACAGATTCACACCTTCATCACATTTACAACATCAACAACAACATCCAAAAATAAAGGGCTGACGGGTAGAAGTCAATAGGCTTGTGAAATTCCCGTCCCCCAGAATCAACAAACATCTCTCTCATTACAACATGTAATCAACAAACTCAGACATTAAAAGTCTTCATCCAGTTCATACATTGAATTTTGACAGATGTTCATACCCTTATCCACTTCCAGATATTAGCTTTTTACCCTAGAGTATAACCATGTTTAAATTCTTCCTAGGAACACAAGGTTTGTTAACATCATGGATAGTCAAAACAAGAAGTTGACCTTGCCAGTGTTCTCCACAAGAATATAACGATCATATTCATCTCTTTCAGCAGACAAAAATTAACCAGTTTGCTCTTTAAAGTCTCGAATTTAATGATATCCCATGTTATCACAAATCCATGTTTTGTTTTGTTTTGTTCATTAGTCCATGTTTCTCCATGATGGAGCTGACGCCTCCTGCAGCCCTGTCATCATCTCCATCACCAGCTGCACTGTCAGCCTGTCTGGAGGAGACTAAGGCGTGGATGAACCACAACTTCTTTCAACTCAACAGCTCCAAAACCGAAGCCATACTTGTCGGTACTCCACACCAAGTACGATCATCCCCCATAACCTCTATCCCCTTTGCTGGTCGGGTCATTCCACTCTCCACAGCGGTCACCAACCTGGGCGTGAGAATGGACCCCCACTTGACATTTGACACCCACATCAAGCATCTGTGTAAGACCTCCTTCTACCACCTTATGAACATTGCCAAGCTCCGCCCCACACTCTCTGTCCGATGCTGAAAAACTCGTACACGCCTTTGTCTCCTCCAGGCTGGATTATTGTAATGCGCTCCTCATCGGGATCCCTAGCAAGAGCATTCACAAACTCCAATACATACAGAACAGCGCTGCTAGGATCCTGATGAGGGTGCAGAAATACGACCACATCACCCCCCTCCTGGAATCACTGCGCTGGCTCCCTGTGGAACTCAGGATCAAATATAAGATCTCCCTCCTCACCCACCATTGCGTACACGGTAACGCTCCAGCCTACCTAAAGGAACTCCTCGTCCCCCAGACCTCCTCACACACCCTTCGCTCCAGAACAGCCAACCTCCTCAGGGTCCCCAGAACCAAGTTGCACAGCATGGGTGATCGAGCCTTTTGCTCGGCTGCTCCCAGTCTGTGGAATGCTCTCCCTGACCATCTGAGAGCGCCACAGACTGTAGATTCTTTTAAACGTCGCCTAAAGAGTCACCTTTTTAAAAAGGCCTTTTCTTAGCCTTTTATATATACCTTATTGTTGGGTTGGGTTGTTTTATTAGCACCCTGCACCTATAGCTTCACTATAGGTGCAGGGTGTAATGGACCCTCTCCAGTTCACCTATCAGGCCAAAGTTGGGGTTGACGACGCTGTCTTGTACCTCCTCCACCGTGTGCTCTCCTACCTGGACACCGGGGGCTGTGCCGTCAGGGTGCTCTTCTTTGACTTTTCGAGCGCTTTCAACACCATCCAGCCCCGGCTCCTGCAGGACAAACTGACCTCCATGGCTGTGGACCCATTCCCGGTGAGCTGGATCACGGACTACCTAACGGACAGACCCCAGTACGTCCGTATGGGGGACTGTTTGTCTTCTATGGTGACCAGCAGCACGGGGGCGCCACAGGGGACCGTGCTCTCCCCCATTCTCTTCACCCTCTACACATCGGACTTCAAGCACAACTCGGATACATGCCACGTACAGTAGTACTCCGATGACACTGCGATTGTGGCATGTATCCGGAATGGTGATGAGGGGGGGGTACAGGGCATTGGTGGCTGACTTGGTGGAGTGGTGCCAGCAGAACCAGCTCCAGCTCAACGTCTCCAAGATGAAGGAGATGGTGCTGGACTTCCAGCAGGCACCTCCCTCTCCACAGCCAGTGATCATGGAGGGCAGTGAGGTGGGGGTGGTAGGTAACTATAAGTACCTGGGACTGCAGCTAGACAGCAGACCGTGTGTACAAGAAGGGGCAGAGCAGGATGTACTTCCTGAGGAAGCTGGCCTCCTCCAACATCTGTCCTAAGCTCCTTCGTATGTTCTATCAGTCCCTAGTCTCCAGTGTGCTGTCATACACCATTGTGTGTTGGGGTGGGGGGGCCAGGAAAAGAGATATGGACCGTCTGAACAGACTCATCCGTAGAGCGGGCTCAGTGGTCGGTCTGAGCCTGGACTCTGTGGAGACAGAAACCAGATAAGAACTTTGTACTACCTCTGTCCTCCAGAATGAAGGAGGAGACGATTCGGTCCCACGCTGGGTTCTTGGTGTCCATCAGAACCAGGACCAGGTCAAAGCGGCTCAGCAGAGGGCTGGCTAGAGCCACGTTGACGGACAGGGGCTCTCTGGGGTCGTACTGTCCTTTAGGGTTGGTGGCTGCCAGGATGGTGGTTCTGGTGTTCAGCTTACACACCATACTGTAGATCCACAGGAAACATACAGATCAGTGTGTGTTAGAGTCCATCTAAACAGTCACTGGCAGTGGTGAGGGCATCACGTCACTTCACTGGGATCAAGTACTTTAAGAACTAGAGAGGTGGACAGTTTACTACCAGTGGACTGGTTCTGCTGGTGACATGAACTGGACTTCCTGGTGGTGATGGCAGGGAACACTGGACAGTCCTCCTGTGCTCCATCATCAGGAACCAGAGCAGCCTGCTCTGCCAACACCAACACGTCACCGACACGTCACAACACGTCACCAACACGTCACCAACGCGTCACAACACGTCACCAACGCGTCACCGACACGTCACTGACACGTCACAAACGCGTCACAACACGTCACAACACGTCACCAACGCATCACAACACGTCACCGACACGTCACAACACGTCACCGACACGTCACCGACACGTCACCAACGAGTCACCGACACGTCACAAACGCGTCACCGACACGTCACAACACGTCAACGACACGTCACAACACGTCACCGACACGTCACAACACGTCACCAATGCGTCACAACACGTCACCAAAACCGTCACAACACGTCACAAACGCGTCACCGACACGTCACCGACACGTCACCGACGCATCACAACGCGTCACAACGCGTCACCGACGCGTCACAACACGTCACAACACGTCACCAACGCGTCACCAAAACCGTCACAACACGTCACCGACGCGTCACCAACGCGTCACCGACGCGTCACAACGCGTCACCGACGCGTCACAACGCGTCACCGACGCATCACAACGCGTCACCGACGCGTCACAACACGTCACCGACGCATCACAACGCGTCACCGACGCGTCACCAACGCGTCACCGACGCGTCACAACACGTCACCGACGCCTCGCCAACGCGTCACAACACGTCACCGACGCGTCACAACACGTCACCGACGCGTCACCAACGCGTCACCGACGCGTCACAACGCGTCACAACACGTCACCGACGCCTCGCCAACGCGTCACAACACGTCACCGACGTGTCAACAACGCATCACAACGCATCACCAACACGTCGCCAACGCCAACACGTCATTCACGCGTCGCCAACGCGTCACTGCTGGCTGCTGCAGCCCCATCCTCTGGTTTCCTGTTACTGCTTCCACCACGCGACACATTGGCGACGCATTGGCGACGCATTGGCGACGCATTGGCGACGCGTTGGCGACGCGTTGGTGCGTGGGGGAAGCAGTAACAGGAAACCAGAGGTTGGGGCTGCAGCAGCCAGCAGTGACACGTTGGTGAACCTGGTTTATTCTACATTAACCAGGTTCTCTTTTTAAAATGACCTCCCATCATCACTGCTGTCTCATTACAGAGAACAAATGTAAAGGAAAAACAAACCTGCAATTTTTAAATTGTCTCGTGACTACTCAATTAGTACATATTTGTTGTTGCTTTTAGTACAGGTAGGTAGTCCTCAACCTAAGAACACAATTGGTTCTGAAGGTTGTTTGTACACTAAATTATTCATAAGCTATTTATGACATTCTAATCACCATTTGAGGTCATTTAAATACCATCACTACTCAAGCTGGAGTTGGTCATGGAGCATGTCTGTGTGTTCATGCGTGATGATCCCACCCCGCCTTGGCCACGCTGATGGACTGCTGCTCCATGGCTTCGTGGATGCTGATGCGGTCGTGCTCCTTGATGCTGTTGAATTCATCGATGCAGCACAAGCCCCCGTCTGACAGGACCAGAGCCCCCGCCTCCAGATGCCAGTCACCCCCGTCCTTCACTGCTGCTACAGTCAGCCCTTCAACAAATCATGTGTTCAGTCATTCACTGCATCCCAGCAGCTACTGAACATGAGGGTAAACTGTACCAATGTGTGAGAAAATCAGTGTGAGATGAACCAAGTCCATCAACCCCAGCCACTGGTCAGCTGGTCTGACCTGCACTGGTGGATCCAATCCCAGCAGTGAGGACAGAACGAGGCGTGATCTTGGCGGCGTACTTCAAGAACTGAGACTTCCCTGTTCCAGGGTCACCGACCAGCAGCAGGTGACACTCACCTGAAGAGAATCACATGACACAGAACGTCACAGGACGACCAATACACCCCAAACACTGATCAGTTTCCATAACAACAGCTCCACTAAGAGTGGCTTTCTGAGAACCAAGAGTCTGAGTTTGTTAGAGTACCTGGACAAGCTATTTTCTCAGGAAGACATACAGTCATCTAATAATAGCAGTGTGTCTAATAATGTGACAAAACTTCAAATTTCTTCAAATAATTATTTTAATGCACACAAATACACTGGGGACACTTGGTGTTCTATTTCACAGCCAGAAAAGTGGAAAAAGTCATTGAATGATAATATTTTACAGAAAGTCAAGAAAAAATGTTTAAAAAAACAGCAATGTTGGCTTCTTTCTTTAAAACTCAAATGTACAGCATAAAACTAAGAAACGCTTAAAGACTCAACTTTGCTGTGAATCCTAAACTAATATTTAGAGTCATAACCACAGATTCTGGAAACTCTTCACATCTGTGGTTCATGGAGTCGACCGACTTCCTGCACCGGTCCGCAGGAACTCCAGTCCAGGACAATTGTTCTACGTCCCTTAATTCCTCTGTGTTTCTTGGTCTTGCCTCATGAACAACATTTTAATGTCAGCCCACAAGTTTTCTCTGGGGTTGAGGTCGGGGGATTGTGGACACTCCGTTAGCTGTTTGTCTGGATCAATGACTTTGCCCACCCCTGGTGTGTTTGGGGTCATTTGTACCCTGTACTCCCACATCATCGTCCTGCTCTCTGAGGTCACCTGTTTAACACCTGTTCTCTTTATTCTCTCCACATAATCAATGATGTCACTAATTAAACTCAGGACTGCTATTTTTTAACCCTTAATGACTCAGGTTCACATTTATTTCAAGGATAAAACTTGGTTCTATTTTCAGTGATTACAGATTTGCAAACACAGAAAAATCAAGTACCTCTGGTCTTGGTCCCAGAGGAATCTATCCTCTGCACCCCTCCAGCCAACACCAGAGCCACCGCCAGTTTAATCAGGTACATCCCAAACACCTGTGGGCACAGGCTCAGCAGGATCTGGTTCCTGCCTGGAGGGGGGACGAGTGTTAGAATACAAGGAACATAATGTGTGTGTGTGTGTGTGTGTGTGTGTGTGTGTGTGTGTGTGTGTGTGTGTGTGTGTGTGTGTGTGTGTGTGTCTGTACAGTGCGTGTGTGTGTGTGTGTGTATAATCTTACTAGCATACCCGCTATGGGATCATGTCTGTAGTTGCTCCAGAACTCTTGGAACTCTTTGTGGACGTCCTTCATGACCAGAGCAGCGGCCGTCTGCTGGTTGTTCACCTCCATGCTGTTGGCCCTGAGGACCAGCTCCACCTCACACACACCACCGTCACAGAGGGGCTTCCAGCGCTGGAGGACCACCCCGTAGACCGTCACATCGTCCCCTGGAGAACCACAGTCAGGTCCACCGTTACTGACAGTCACACAGACCACATGTTCATTTTCACCTGTTCATACTATACATCAGGGTTGATTGTATTAGTGTCCGGTGTATATGTGGGGTATAGGGAGCAGGGACGGGGGGTTGGGTAGGGTTCTGTTCTGTTGAGCTGTTTTCTTACATTTATATTGTAAAATGAGAAAATAAAAAGACCTGGGAAAAAAAAGAAATGCAAAAGTCACGAGCGCACATGACCTATACTCTGGGAACAAGAACGAGATCCGGTCTCACTGATGCCGTATCCATCCGCCAACACGTGGTAAAGAACGAGATGTGGTCTCACTGATGTGTCCCACCACTAACTTGCGGTGGATTTTCTCCTACGTTGAACCAAACTATTGACAGAGGGACGGCTTGTATCTCTAATAACTTGTATGTGGAGCAGCTCCTCTCTCAGGGTACTCCTATAGTTCTCAAAAAGTAAACTGGGAGGTAAACCCTAGGCTATCACACCCCCTCATCTGTGGAACAACCTCACAGTTCAAGCTCACTTGGAGACCATCTCTCAGATTTTAGAGCAGGATTAGAACTGTCCTTTTCCATAGAGGTAATTTGGTTGATGCTCTTCTTACTCACTGCCACACAGACAGACTTCACATTCTCATAGATGCTGGCTCAGCAAAAAGATGTTGGGGAAACAATGAACATAAAAATGAATCCATCTATGCTGACTTGCTGGTTGGAGTTCCCATGATGCAATGTGCTCCATCTCTCCCTCCTGTACTCTATACATTCATGTTACTGACATGACTCCCACAGGTCACAATGGATCCACTGACTGATGCTTGACCACCACTAACAGCATGACTGACCCTCTGCCAGCCGTTTCCACAGCAACAAGCCCCACCTGGCCAGTGGTTTAGAGCGTTCTGACCAATCTTTCCAGACCCACAGAGTTTTGTTCTACGACTATGTAAATGCTGAAATGACCAAAGACAGAGTACACTCTCGTCTTTCATCTCTTTCTGTTCTTTAATAATTGTAGTAAAACACAGCCTGGTTTCACCAAAAGCACCAAAAGTTCTTGAACAACAATGAAGAAAAAAAAAGTGTCAAGCTGAACAGTGACTTTGATAATAATATTTTTTGCTTTAGTGACACCTCAAACATCTGAACGGTGGTTTCCTTCTCTAAAACAACCCTAACATGGAGAAATAACAAATATATAACTACGGCTAACCTCTATGTTTGACACACACGTCTGGATTTTCTTTTCACAGGTGCAACAACAACAGTTCTAGTGTGTTCCACAGAAGCTCTGTGGGTCCAGCGGTCAAACCTCCAACCATTCACCTTCTCCATGGCCTCCGATGCCTGCAATTACGACTCTTTCTCCCCAAACTATGATGAAACTAGGGTTGAGCCAGATACTCGTTTCATACGAGTATCCGGTACGGATAATGCATTTTAACGAGTAAGAATACATATAAAGCCCGTTGATACTCGTGATCGAACTGAAGGAAAATCAGCCGGACTGTTTTCACGCTCTGTGATTGGCCAGTCACACATAGTTCCCGCCCCTCCCTACAGACTGCAGTTAGAGCGGAGTTTCCCTGTCCCACTCTGTCTCCGGTACACGCAGTTACTGATCTCTCTGTTCGTGGCTTCACTGTTGCTCACGTCCTTATTAGATTTTCTTCAGCTTGCCTCTATTTTGGTGTTTGGTTCTGTGGTGAACTTTGTTTTTTTGTTGCACGTACGTGTGCATTTAACCCCCGCCTCGGTGTTAAAGTCTTTTTTTTTACCTGTTCTAAACTCTGTTCAAATTAACAATGTCTATAGTTAATATTTTGCGCACGCACACACACACACACACACACACACACACACACACACACACACACACACACACACCATAATCAATATTGTTTAACTTTATGTGAAAAAATGGCAATAGCATTTGGTACTAAAAATAAATAATTTTTAAAAAGTACTAGAAAAAAAATTAAAATGAAAAAGAAGAAAAAAAATTAAAAAGTTTTGTTGAGTATGACAGTTCTTGTTCATGCATACTTTGTAGTTAATTACTTTTTTTATTACATGCACTTCATTAATGTACTTTGTGTTTACTCGTTCTATATATAGTTCCTTTACTATTGTGATCAAAAGCGTTGAATCTCAATTCTGAGGCTCTTCAGTAAATATTCATTCATAGACTTAAGAATATTCATGTTCTGACTCCATAAAAACTTGTTCTGTAAATAGTTCTCTTACTTTTGTGAGCAAAAACATTTATTTGAATTTCAATTTTGAGGCTGTTCTGTAAATAGTTTTAAAATAAGCAAAAATACAGCAACTTGTGATCAATCCAGATCAATTTTAGACTTAAAACAATGAGGTGATTTAAGCCCCACCCATTTCCGGTCAAACCACACCCACTTCCAGTTTAAGCCCCGCCCATTCCGAATACAGATATGGATACAGATAATCTAGTTGTTTGAACAGATACAGGTACAGATAGTGGTGTACTCGCTCATCCCTAGATGGAACACTCTGTACCAGTGTGAGCTGCCCAAATCTGTCAGACATAAATTCCCTGTGGCCCCCGTCCTGTCCTGTCTGCTGATCTCTGGATTGAACATGAAGCAATCTGCTCTATCTACTATTTATAGCTCTTACCAGATTTACAACTGTCAACCAGGTCATCCTCCAGGACCACCACCACAGAGCGAGGAATACTGCCCACGGACAGCCTCTGCACCTGGGGCAGGAGGGCAACATTTACAACGACCGTCACACAATCTAGTGTTTGAAAATCAGCTGCAAATCATTAAATCCAGAGTACGGGGGAACTATTTCTCTGTTAAGTGCTTACTTGCTCTTGTAACTTGATCTCCTGGTAGTCCCTGCAGGCTGCTGGGTCGGATCCTCCAGACAAACAGCTGAACTTGATGGAGTTACATCCATCAGGCTTAGGACAGGCCAGTCGAGCAAAAGTACAGAACTGATCGAAGTCGGTCTGAACCGTGAACACGTGATGACACTTTGTGCACATGAACTCCCGTTCATATTCCAGAACCTGTGACAGGTGGTGAAGTAGTGTTTCAACATGACGTGAAAGGAAACACTCAGATGTTCAGGCTGGTGGACAAAACAGCAAAGACCAATCATGAACTGACAAATAACTTAATGGTGCTGACGTGACACCATCGTGTCCTACTGACAGACATCAGGACAACTCTTCATCATCTGTGTCCAGACTGAATGAAATCCTCTAGAACACGTTCATAATGCGTCTGTACCTCCACCATCATCAATGGAGGTGAAGTAATAAACTACTTCAACTGGACGGAGACATTCAGAGCTGGAGCTTCACATCTTTCACTCGTTAACCAGCTCACGATGTCGGATCACCAGTAGTGATAAAGTCAATCATTTCTTCTCTTTTCTAAAGTCTTTCAAAGCTTTAAAATGATCGTCACCCGATTTACAAACCAACTGCTTTTCACTGTTTTTCACAAAAACTAATTACTCATATCACATGTGTCAAACTCAAGGCCCGGGGGACAAAGGTGGCCCTCCACATCATTTTATGTGGTGAGAGCTCAAAAGGTCAGAGTGTCTGAAAATAAAAAGGGCAAAGTGTGCTTTGACCAAAACTACATTTCCCACAATGCAGTAGTTCAGCCCATTTGAACTCTGACTAAACGTTGTGAACAGAGTTAACGTCCTAACTTGTGTCTGATGTTATTTTTCTTTATTGATTGATAGTTTGATCCTTGATTGATGGAGTTCTGTGGGTTTAATAACCTGACAAATGAAAAGGATTTATGTTAGAACAGAGAAACAAACAAACATGTTTTTTCTGTCTAACTGTAATGTTTGGAACTAGAATAAGTCAGAAATTCACTGATTTAACATTAAGGAGTAGTTACATTTAGTTACATTACATTGAGTTACATTTAGTTACATTTATTAGTTACATTAAGGAGTAGTTACATTTAGTTACATTACATTGAGTTACATTTAGTTACATTTATTAGTTACATTAAGGAGTAGTTACATTTAGTTACATTACATTGAGTTACATTTAGTTACATTTATTAGTTACATTAAGGAGTAGTTACATTTAGTTACATTACATTGAGTTACATTTAGTTACATTTATTAGTTACATTAAGGAGTAGTTACATTTAGTTACATTACATTGAGATACATTTAGTTACATTTATTAGTTACATTAAGGAGTAGTTACATTTAGTTACATTACATTGAGTTACATTTAGTTACATTTATTAGTTACATTAAGGAGTAGTTACATTTAGTTACATTACATTGAGTTACATTTAGTTACATTTATTAGTTACATTAAGGAGTAGTTACATTTAGTTACATTACATTGAGTTACATTTAGTTACATTTATTAGTTACATTAAGGAGTAGTTACATTTAGTTACATTACATTGAGTTACATTTAGTTACATTTATTAGTTACATTAAGGAGTAGTTACATTTAGTTCCATTACATTGAGTTACATTTAGTTACATTTATTAGTTACATTAAGGAGTAGTTACATTTAGTTACATTACATTGAGCTACATTTAGTTACATTTATTAGTTACATTAAGGAGTAGTTACATTTAGTTACATTACATTGAGTTACATTTAGTTACATTTATTAGTTACATTAAGGAGTAGTTACATTTAGTTACATTACATTGAGTTACATTTAGTTACATTTATTAGTTACATTAAGGAGTAGTTACATTTAGTTACATTACATTGAGTTACATTTAGTTACATTTATTAGTTACATTAAGGAGTAGTTACATTTAGTTCCATTACAGTTACATTTAGTTACATTTATTAGTTACATTAAGGAGTAGTTACATTTAGTTACATTACATTGATCTACATTTAGTTACATTTATTAGTTACATTAAGGAGTAGTTACATTTAGTTACATTACATTGAGTTACATTTAGTTACATTTATTAGTTACATTAAGGAGTAGTTACATTTAGTTACATTACATTGAGTTACATTTAGTTACATTTATTAGTTACATTAAGGAGTAGTTACATTTAGTTACATTACATTGAGTTACATTTAGTTACATTTATTAGTTACATTAAGGAGTAGTTACATTTAGTTACATTACATTGAGTTACATTTAGTTACATTTATTAGTTACATTAAGGAGTAGTTACATTTAGTTACATTACATTGAGTTACATTTAGTTACATTTATTAGTTACATTAAGGAGTAGTTACACATTTAGTTACATTGCATTGAGTTACATTTAGTTACATTTATTAGTTACATTAAGGAGTAGTTACATTTAGTTACATTACATTGAGTTACATTTAGTTACATTTATTAGTTACATTAAGGAGTAGTTACATTTAGTTACATTACATTGAGTTACATTTAGTTACATTTATTAGTTACATTAAGGAGTAGTTACATTTAGTTACATTACATTGAGTTACATTTACTTACATTTATTAGTTACATTAAGGAGTAGTTACATTTAGTTACATTACATTGAGTTACATTTAGTTACATTTATTAGTTACATTAAGGAGTAGTTACATTTAGTTACATTACATTGAGTTACATTTAGTTACATTTATTAGTTACATTAAGGAGTAGTTACATTTAGTTACATTACATTGAGTTACATTTAGTTACATTTATTAGTTACATTAAGGAGTAGTTACATTTAGTTACATTACATTGAGTTACATTTAGTTACATTTATTAGTTACATTAAGGAGTAGTTACATTTAGTTACATTACATTGAGTTACATTTAGTTACATTTATTAGTTACATTAAGGAGTAGTTACATTTAGTTACATTACATTGAGTTATATTTAGTTACATTTATTAGTTACATTAAGGAGTAGTTACATTTAGTTACATTACATTGAGTTACATTTAGTTACATTTATTAGTTACATTAAGGAGTAGTTACATTTAGTTACATTACATTGAGTTACATTTAGTTACATTTATTAGTTACATTAAGGAGTAGTTACATTTAGTTACATTACATTGAGTTACATTTAGTTACATTTATTAGTTACATTAAGGAGTAGTTACATTTAGTTCCATTACATTGAGTTACATTTAGTTACATTTATTAGTTACATTAAGGAGTAGTTACATTTAGTTACATTACATTGAGCTACATTTAGTTACATTTATTAGTTACATTAAGGAGTAGTTACATTTAGTTACATTACATTGAGTTACATTTAGTTACATTTATTAGTTACATTAAGGAGTAGTTACATTTAGTTACATTACATTGAGTTACATTTAGTTACATTTATTAGTTACATTAAGGAGTAGTTACATTTAGTTACATTACATTGAGTTACATTTAGTTACATTTATTAGTTACATTAAGGAGTAGTTACATTTAGTTCCATTACAGTTACATTTAGTTACATTTATTAGTTACATTAAGGAGTAGTTACATTTAGTTACATTACATTGAGCTACATTTAGTTACATTTATTAGTTACATTAAGGAGTAGTTACATTTAGTTACATTACATTGAGTTACATTTAGTTACATTTATTAGTTACATTAAGGAGTAGTTACATTTAGTTACATTACATTGAGTTACATTTAGTTACATTTATTAGTTACATTAAGGAGTAGTTACATTTAGTTACATTACATTGAGTTACATTTAGTTACATTTATTAGTTACATTAAGGAGTAGTTATACATTTAGTTACATTGCATTGAGTTACATTTAGTTACATTTATTAGTTACATTAAGGAGTAGTTACATTTAGTTACATTACATTGAGTTACATTTAGTTACATTTATTAGTTACATTAAGGAGTAGTTACCTTTAGTTACATTACATTGAGTTACATTTAGTTACATTTATTAGTTACATTAAGGAGTAGTTACATTTAGTTACATTACATTGAGTTACATTTAGTTACATTTATTAGTTACATTAAGGAGTAGTTACATTTAGTTACATTACATTGAGTTACATTTAGTTACATTTATTAGTTACATTAAGGAGTAGTTACATTTAGTTACATTACATTGAGTTACATTTAGTTACATTTATTAGTTACATTAAGGAGTAGTTACATTTAGTTACATTACACTGAGTTACATTTAGTTACATTTATTAGTTACATTAAAGAGTAGTTACATTTATGTTACATTATATGAAGTTACATTTAGTTACATTTATTAGTTACATCTGGCCCTTTGAGGACAGCCTTTAAGCTAATGTGACCCTCAGTGAAGATGAGTTTGTTAATCATCTACAGTTTACCCCAGACAACAAAACGACCCCCTTTCTAAACACAACACACATTCAGACAGCCATTAGTCTAAAAAACCTTGGATGTAAAAAAATTGACATTTTTAGCTTATTCTGATCCATAAATTTCAAGAACAACTTTAAAAAGTGCACTGTATAAATTTTGAATAGGAGCAGAGCTTCAATTATTGAAGTGTGACTGATTAGAAAGAATATTACTGAAACAATGTTTAAATTGTGCTCATCAATTCAGAAATACACAACTCCTTTACTTTCTTATTTTCATAGAACAAGTTTAGGGAATAAAATTCATTCATTTTCAACTCGCTTCTTCCTCCTGGGACCGTCACAGGGTTGCTGGAGCCAATCCCAGCAAACTGGGGGCGTGAGGCAGGGTATACTCCAGGCACGACACCCGTGTACCCCGTGTCTGCGTGGGTTCTCCAGCGTCCTCCCCCCTCCAGAAACATGTTTCAGGTTGATTGGCCAGTCCAAATCGCCCGTAGGAGTGAGTGTGTGCCAGCTGGGATAGGCTCCAGCCCCCCGTAACCCCGTGACCCACGACACCCAATGAAGCGGTGGTGAAAATGGATGAATGAATGAATTTTAGTCCAGTCATTCATTTGGATGAATGAATGAATGACTGGACTAAAAGAACTTTTAGAAGATCTTAACGACAAAAGAAACACTGTGCAGATATTTATTCTAATCTAAACCAATCTGAGGAACGTAACCACACATAATCTGACAGACAGGCAGGAGAAACACCATAGAAGAAGAATACACGCACACACACACACACACACACACACACACACACACACACACACACACACACACGCGGGTGTTGAACCGGCCACCCTCCAGTTGCCCCATTGCGGGACACAGTGACATTAAATTAAATGTAATCATCCAGAGGGCGATGGAAACGTCTGCAGTGCTCATAATGTGGCCGAATATAAGAATAAGTTTATGTTCAAATGATATCAATATGTCATAGAGATACACGTATGAAGAACGAGTGTGGTCTGACACGCAGTCTTCATGTCATCTGTGCATGTATTTAAAAACAGCATGAGCCCTGCGGTTACCTTGGTAACACTGGTGCGTATGACCGTACCAGTAACGGACAAGAAGCGTCCCACATCTCTGGACCTGGGGA